>JARLTB010000224.1:2067500-2320000 GCA_030141615.1 Unio pictorum
ATATATATATATATATATATATATATATATGTATATATATATATATATATATATATATATATATATATATATATATATATATATATATATATATATATATTGACATTTAAGTTGGTACGCAGTTCCTATGTGTTTCTTCATCGCTCTGTTTTGGAAATGAGAACAATTATAATTTTTTCTCAGCCGTCTCGCTCCACTGTTACGACGAACCGCAATTACGTTTTTGCCAATCAATCCGTTTATGATATGATGAACCCTCATTTATTGCTTTAAATAATTACTCCTTGGCTCTTCCACCTACTTTGTGCTGAAGACTAAACGAACTCGAACTACAGTCATCATTACTTAAATGTAAACGGAAGCGAAAAAAGAAAATTTTCAAAGCTGGAAGTCGAAAACAGGAAGAACAACTCCAGTTATCTCTCTTTCGCCCTTTCCAACTAAACAATTTAAAAGTTCGGCCGGTAATTTAGATAACCTGGTGCAAATCCCTATTAAATATTCAACTGTTGTGTCAACTATGCCATGTTGTATTGTTCAACGCCCAATCAGTGTGACCACCATAAAAGCGCAAATAAATATGTAATTTTATCAACGATCAGAATATCGACGTCTTCATTCTGACAGAAACATGGCTAAAACATCAGGCGATGAGCCCAAGTGTTTGGATCTAACACACACCGTTATGCCATCAAGTCGTTCCACCGCCACTCTCACAGAGGTGGAATTGCTGTCATACCTACGAATGCCATAATAAAATGTCTTAAATACAACACAACCTCCAATTTCTGCCACACATAGTTTGAACTAATCTAAACATAAAAGGGTAAGTAACCTTTGTCGAAAGTGCGTTTGGTTTTGCCAATGCGAACCCAATCTCCAGTTGTTAACACTACACTTTTCTTGGAGACAGCCATCGTCCGGGTCGCAACAAACAGACGCTCAAAAAATTCACTTCGTTGTCAGGTGTCATATCTTATGGGGCACGTCCAATGTTTCTATGGTCAGATTGGCTGTATGCTTGGACTAAGTGCGGTGGTAAGACGTCGATGTACTTGAGAGTGTGTTGATGCGTAAAATATTTCCACATGCGTTCTTTCAAGGTACGTTGAATACATTCCACATTGCTGGCTTTGGTTTCAGGATTGTCGGTGGTAAAACAAAATCGAAGAGGGTGACGACCACTTTGTTTCGACACCAGTTGGATGGCTCGTACTCACTTTCCGCTGAATTCGGAAGTAAATGGTACGACCAAGGCAAATTTAGAAAAGACTTCGATGACACAAAACAAATATTTGTCGCCATGTATTGTAAGTGGCTAAATGAGAGACATCAGCTAAATCGGCTTGCCATTGGTGACCAATGTTTTCCACTTGAGTGCGACTTCTGTAAATTTTCGTCATATGGGTTTGTGTTACTTGTACTTGGCTTGTTCTTGTAACCATCGTTGTACCTCAGGTAAACGGAGCTTTTTCAGGCTAGTTTTATTAGCACAATACAATAACGGCAGGGCGGGCTGGATTGTAGCAAACGCTGTCTAACACCATCTACATTTTTGTCAATAAGTCACCCACTCTTCGTTGATACAGCTTTTGATAGACCGAAATGGTGGTTGTCTGGAAACGGTGTTACGTGTCCGATGTGCCACAGGAGTAAACGTCGAAGGTACTGGTGGTGGTGGTGGTGGAGAAAATGGAATAACGCTGGCCTTCTTTTCTTTTCTTACTTTTTGTTTGCATTTTTTCCCCACTTTTATCGAGGAAGGAGTGGCCATCATTTTTTTATCCCAAGTTTTGAGTTGTTCTCGTTAGGGAGTGTGGGGAAGGGTTCAACAAGGAATCTGCAATCTTACTATGAATGGGAGTTGCAGTGGGTGTTTAAAAGACTTCATGGATCTCTTCTTCATTGGGTAATTGTGGGGTTACTTCTGTCTTGTCAACTGCAGATAGTGATGCAACGGTACTATTCATCAGAGCCTTTAAATCGTTCAGTGTGGGTAGATCTGTTTGTTCCACAGCTTTCCGATGAAGGAGTTTCAGTCGTTTCAGGAGTTGACCGTACTTTTGAGATTTTTCGGTTTCGGACATCAACGATTACAATTCGTGTTTGAATTGGGACGCACCGGTCAAACGAGGATTGGGTGGTAAATGTCAGGGTTCGTTGTTCTTGCCAACGATGGTATTCCATCCATGGTTTGTAAGGGACCAAAGTCAGTTTTCGTCCTTCCTTGGGCTTCCGAAGGTTACGTCTGTAATTGTTGTGCTCCATAGCTCCCTTTTATATTATGGAAGGATCATACATATTTCTATCCATCCCTTGGGCCATCCCTTGTGTGATCCCTTGTATTACACAGGGCAATACGACGCCAATCATATTTTGCGCTAATCCTGTCAAAAAGGAGCAAGAAAGGGTTAAATTCCATCGCGTTTCACCAGCATCGTTTTCTTTAGACAGATGGCTGCTTTCTTTTGGACCATTCGACGAAGAACGTGTCGATGTTTGACTAAGCATTTTTGCTGATGTGAAGAAATAGGTATCGTGCCTTTCAAGACATTCAAGCAACATTCGCACACGGCATCGTTGACATCATTGGATGAAGTTTATTGATTTGTTTTCGCATGGTCGGAGAGACTTTGGACAAAACGGTGTCTCCATATTTTTCTTTTCTTTAATTTGTGGGGTGAATAAGAATGTTTTCTGCAGAGTGACATCTTTGCTTGTTCGTTCTAGAAATACACTGACGTCAATGACATGGTACACATCCTCTTTTGTCTTCCTCTTGGAACTAGCGCTTCGAAAATCGCTAAATGCACCAGTTCGATTTTGAAATTATTTATCTAGTTTGTTCAACGTTTTAAGCAAACAAATTATCATGCCTCCCGTTTGGTGACTTCTCCCTTTTTTGGATAACTGCGTCTTTTGAGGGGATGACGTCGATGTTTGGCAAAGCGTTTTGTGGGATGACAAAAGTGTCCTTTTCCTTTTCCTTTTTGGACAGAAGAACGACGATGGTTTTGACGTGCACGTATTGGAGAAGACATCATTGAGTGTTCAGAAGTAGCACAGAAAAAACTGATTCACATCGTTGTTTTCAAGTTGTTTTATACTGAAATGCAACTCCACTGATTATCGTTGCGTCGTATCAACTTCATGACAGGTAACACACGTCGTGAAGGGGTTAGCAACAGACTAAGTCGGGAAAGTTCTTGTTTGGAAAATAAAGTAACTTCTGTATCATGCTGGACTTTTCTTGGACTTTGACTTTGGGGGCAGATACATTATGAGTAACCGTGACAAGAGGATTTTATACTTTTCTTCAGGACACGTTTATTTCAATTCATGTTTAAACTGGAACAACAAGAAAAACAAAAATACATAAAAGCCAAATTGATAAGTACAGAAATAAAATATACATTGTAACAATTAAAGTGGCATATAAACAAGTCTCTGTATACCATCGGTTTGGTAACCATGGGTGTCCTAGAGGTAGTGTGTAATGTTCTTACACACTCTACATTAGGTACAGTGACATAGGTGTACTCTTGGAATGGTCTTTCGAGTAAGTCCATGACAGTCTTCTCCTGAGAGGAGTGATTGTCCTCTGTGACAGACTCTTTTTCTTCTGGCTTTGTCCCTAACATTTTTAAAAGTGACTTTTTTAACTCGACGATGGAGTTTACGAAAACGCTAATGTATAATGGGGTACTTCTTTAATCCAAGCCTAAAACCCCCAACTTTTCCAGTCACGTACATCTGACCAATGAGGGTATAAATTACAAGCTACACACATCATCATACTTCTCTTTCGTACCTCAAAGTTCGAGAAGTTAGAGGTCGAGAAGTATCCAGATCAAAGCGTAGGGCTTTTAACAGAATGAGTCTCCTGTGAACATTTAAAGGAGTCACCATACTGTCTTTGTAGGTATTGTTCGTAAAGTGTCCACAAGGATTCTACGGGTAAACGAGATCCCAGAAAGCAAGTCACTAAAACACACACTACAAGTCGACCCCAATTGATGAGACATAGATCTCGTAATAAGTCTTGGTAATTGTCCACGTTTTGAATATTCTCATTGATATCCTTCCACGGAATCTCTTTTATCACAAGTGATAAAGATTGTGGCATGGTAGCCTATTTTGTACTTCTTTTTATCGAAGGCAATAAGTGTACATTCTGCACAGAATTATTTATAATCGTCTCCTCTAGCGAAAGTGATGGACATAGTGTGTAATTTCAGACCACTGCCATTCAGGCTAACGCTCAAGAATGGTAATACAATTTTCTGATATAAACGGTTTAAATTGGAATCATTCTAAAAAGGCACACTTGATCCAGATAAATCTGACGCGTTGGTTGGCTTTTTTCACTTTCCTCTTGTGAATTTCACGACACAAAAGTTCTACAGTCACCAATTGAGATTTTTCTTTAACAAGTCCCTGCCAAACGTCCTTGTAGATCTTATCTTGCAATTCGTTTGGTAATCATTAAATATTATGTTTTATATGTGGTTTAAATACTTGTCTAGGTTTGACTCCTAGCCATGCTGGTTTTTAAACAACATGGGATTTTCACTTTCAATAACTAAGATCCCACTGAAAGTAGGTAGTGACAATTCGGAGACCATCGAGCTTGGTCCAGGTAAGAGGATTCGTTCAGTTCCCACTCGTAAATTGATACACCGCAACTGAAGCACTTGACTTGATCCTCTTCGCGCAAGTAAAAAACTCCCGCTTTGGCTAATTCTTCAGGAGTTGGTCCAGGCAGATATTTTGGCCATTTATCTTTGAACGTTTGGAATCGACTTTTAGAGTTACCGTATTCAGGCAGTCATATAGGGAACGAATATTGGACTCTCCTAAGTTCAGTTCTATGCAGGTACGGTGAATTCCCAGGAGTCTACGATAACGCGTGTCACCGCTTTCGCATCCCTCAGGTTTGAGACGCACATCATCACTCTTCATGATAGGTATTGTGTTAGTAGTCATAGCAAAGTTCACACGATGTTCTGCAGAATCGCTGAGGTCACAACGTATGGCATCACTACAATCGCAAGGTAAAGCATCAAACTTCACTTGAGAATCCACATTTTTATATCATGTATGTTTAAACGGTTTGATCTTGTTTCGCTTGGTCGTTGTAGTTTACAATGAACTATTGGTCTTGGACAGTGACTCTTTTATATACTGCTCAATGTCCACGTGACCGTACGGTAAAGTGAAGTGATTGGGAAGCCTCACTGTCTTCTTGTACACGATTTGATAGACCTTTTCCAAAGGTCAGCTGACGATTTGGTGTGTGGATAAACGTACGATCTTGTGCGCATCGTGGGTGGTCACTTTAAAACTTTCATTTTGTCCAGTCTGTAAGGCTTCTTGTAGCACGTCAAAGTTCACCACTAGACTAATGCGATTATTGAGAGTCAATTCTTTCACTGTACATTCGGTTTGCATTTCTCCTTGTGGGTCTCGGTATTCTTAACCGTAATTGTTAGGACCTCTTGCAAAACTTAGAATCTTGTCGTCGGGATGTTCATGGGCCCATGCTCCTAAACGATCTTCTTCGATGTCAGGGTAACACTGGTTCGAGCGATCGCTGTAGATGCAACTGTCCATGTTAAAGTACAGGACGCGATCTCCTACAATTCGTACAATTTTAAGCGAGCGTGGGGTATCATGTAAGCCGCAATGATGACATTTTCAAGTTTGTCCGCTTCTACAAAGTCTAGCTCTTCTTCGTAATTGACTAAGATAAAGTTCTCATGAACGACGTCCACGTGTTTCATGTATTTGGTTTTGTCGCGAATCATAAGGAAGTAGCGGGAAGGTTCGGACAAATATTCTGTCTTGGGTAACGATGGTAGTTGTGCCATTTTACACCACAAGCAATTTAACATACTACTACTACTACTACTACTACTACTAATAATAATAATAAGAAGAATAATGAGGACTTTGCCTAATCTTTAAAAGCTATAAGCGCTTTGCACCATCAATATTTATATGACTACACTACAGAACAACAAAATGACAAAATCAATGAAATTGGAAAACATAAACAAACACACTGAAAATATATAAGATACAAAACATGATTTGGTCGCTAAAATTGTCCCTGAAGTCGAAACAGGTGAGTCTTGAGAGCACTCTTAAAAGGGACCACTGTATCTTTCTGTTTAATTTCAATGGGCAATTCGTTCCACATCGCCGGGCCCTGGTATGAAAACGAACGTTGTCCTTATGACTTTCTTTTCACCTTAAGAACAATGAGTATACGATTATCAGAAGAAGATCGTAAGGATCTAGCTGGTGTATACACAGGTGTGAGGCTGGATACGTATGGTGGACTGGAGTCTGTCATTGAAATATAGCAACAGAGAACAAATTGTATGTTTGATTCTGTATCGAATTGATAGCCAGTGTAGGGTACAGAGCAGTGGTGAGGTGTGCTCTGATCGAGGTACTCTAAAGATGATCCGTGCAGCTGTGTTTTGAACTTTTTGAAGTTTCTGGAGTAAATATTGTGATGAGCCAGACAGAATTAAGTTACAATAGTCCAGTCTTGAAAGTACTAATGAACACATAAGTGTCTTCTTGGCATCAACAGAAAGATATTTACGAATGGAACTGATGCGTCTCAGTTCTAGATATGCAGCCCTGCAGATGTTCATGACATGTTGGTGCAATGTGAGAGTACTGTCTAGAGTAACACCTAGATTCCGTACTGACTGAGAATTTAATGTTGGTGTTGCTGATATTTATTGTCTGAGGTAAAGGATGTGAATGAGAAAGTCTTTGTGTTTTGATCAGAATAGCCTCAGTTTTATCATCATTCATCTGTAGCTTGTTACATGTCATACATGATTTCACATCCGAAATGCACTTTTCTACTCCATGGATGTTAGCATCAACTTCAGTTGGGTGGCTAGACTTGTATATTTGGGTGTCATCAGCGTGCATTTGGTGAGACACTGGTTGATGAGCTATCACACTTGAGAGCGGATGAGTGTATAGAATGAAGAGGACATGTCCAAGAACAGATCCTGTTGAACACCACAACATAGACGAACTGGGCTGGAGTGTATTCCATTTGCAGATATAATTTGTATCCTGTTAACTACATAGGACTTGAACCAATGTAAGGCTATATTCTGAATGCCAAATACATGCTGGAGACGGTGAAGCAATATATCATGGTCTATTGTGTCAAATGCTGCAGAAAAATCCAGGAGAGTGAGGATTGTAATCTTTTCACTATCCAAAGCGGAGAGAATGTCAAAAAATACTTTCAGAAGAGTTGTTCCGTACTGATGCAAGGGCGATATGCAGACTATACATTGATAAAAAGACTGTTTGAATTCAGATGAGATACAAGTTGAGTTAGAACAACCTTTTCTAAGATTTTTTATATGAAAGGGAGATTAGAAACTGGGCGGTAGTTCCTTAAATCGTTATGGTCCAGTGTTGGTTTCTTCAGCAGTGGCTTTACAATAGCAGTTTTGAAAAATGATGAGAATTCCCCGGATGAGAGAGAGATGTTAATAACATCAGTTAGTGAAGGCAATATTGGTTCTAAGAACTCAAGCAGCAGTGCTGTCAGAATTGGATCAAGTTCACAAGACATTGGTGCACTTTTCATCAAGATTGTCCGTACGAAATCTATAGAAACCGGTTCAAATGCTCCTAACGGTTGTCGCTGAAATTCTGCATCATATATGTATGGTGACGAATCAGTTGAAATTGTGCTGTCAAGCAAATCTCTAATGGTTTGAACTGTCATCGAAGAAATTTGCAAATTGGTCTGGTAGGTCTAGTGGAGAGAAGGTCGTTGGAAGTGGTGTACATTTGTTCCTTGACATTAGTTTGTTAGTTATCTCGAAGAGCTCTTTGCAGCTGGAACTCTCCGTGATGTTAGAACTGTAGTGGGATGATTTGTCTAAATGGACTATGTCTGTGACGTTCTTCTTAGCGGCTTCGTAGATTTGTTTATGAATAGTGAGTCTGGTGGAAAGCCAAAGCTTGTCTGCTTTTCGGCGATGTCTTTTAGCAATGCGAAGCTGGTCACTAATACTGCTATACCAAGGAGAACACTTTTTTTTATTGATGCTCTGCATTCGGTTGCTGATGCATGTTTTTCAAGCAATGAATGCAGGCAGTTATCAAGTTGTTCCGCTGTTGGATGTAAGAAAGCTGATAGGTTTTCTTGGATGTCATGCATTAATTTCGTTCTATTTATCATACGGATGTTCCTCTTAGTAGCAAATAGAGGTGGAGGGTTAGGGACTGATACGTCGAGATGGCATACAATGCAGAGGATGTTCCGATGCAAGTTCGCGGGATACAAGAGTTGATTGCAAATATTATCATCAGGTCCATAAAGAAACCAGTCTAAAATGTGACCAAGTTTATGGGTAGGTTGGTTAACTGACTGTTTAAGATTAAAAACATGAATGGAATCTAGGAGTTTTGACGTGTTTGGTTTACCAGGACAGTCATAGTGAAAGTTGAAATCTCCAAGAATAATTAGGTTGCCACCTGTTGAATTTCCATACTCTAGAAGATTTGGAAACTGCTCTAAAAAGAGAGATTCAGTCAGCTTGTTTTTCTACTAGGAGGAGAACGGTAGAGACAGAAAAAATGAACTGACCTTTGTTCCAGTATGAGCGCTTTTTTGACTAGTTCAAACGATTTGTGGCAGAAGTTGAAGGTTGTGTTGTACTTAAGGCATTTGATCATAGAATTCTTTGTAATTACAGCAATTCCACCTCCGCACACTTACATTCATCACCTACAGATGGTAACCAAGTTTCTGTAAGATGAAGACGTCTATATTCTGGTCATTGATAAAATCAGCAATTTCTGTGCGCTTTTCCGGTGATCCTACTGATTGAGCGTTGAATAATGTAATACGTAGTGGTATCCCTGGGACAGTTGACACAACAGTTGACGATTGAAGAGGAATTTGAACCAGGTTATTGAAATTAACGGCATAAATTTTAAGCTGTTTATCCGTTAAGGGCAAAAGGGAGATAACTGGAATCTTTCTTCTTCTTCTACGCCGGCCGGCTTTGAAAGAAAGTTTCTTTCTTCGCTTCTGTTTACATTTAAGAAATGATGAATGAATTCCCAGTTCGTTCAGTCTTGAGCATAATGTAGTATCTAGAGCCAAGGTGTGGTCATTTAATCGAATTAATGAGGATTCGTCGTAGTGTAAGCGGTCACGTGACGGCGGTTTATTCAAAAACAAATTACGTCTCAACAGCAGGACAAAACAGCTGAGAAAAAATCCAATTGCTCTCGCTTCCAACACAAAGAGATGAACCAACACACACGAACGGAACAGCCATTGCATGATGAAACACAAAAATGTAGACGATGACAGAAAACAAGTATAAATACCACAAATATAGTACAAAATCGGAATTACCCACTTTCAAGCAGTCAAGCGATGGCGGCCATCTTTCCGGAAGTCCAGGATCACTTTTTCAAACGATCGCCTTTCTTCGGTTTTTTTTTCGATGTGGTCTAAAGTGATGCTTTCCTGCTCCCTTTTTCTTTAAATGTCTTTTGGTGTTTGGAAGTGTAGCACCAGGAAGGATAGCCACTGGCTTCTTGTTTTATTTTCAAAAAGGCATCTACGTAGTCTGTAAAAATACCTATCTGTGTCTCGTCACACTTGTGGTATTGTTGTGTCTTGGAAACGTGGTAAATTTCGTACACTTTTAACAGTTGGTATCCCAAGTTCAGAGCTATATACAATTCCACGCTAAGCCACGTTCCTGTCAAGGCGCGTTCTTCCTGGGTGTGCTGAGAAGGTTGGTCTTGATTGCATGTTTCGGCACAAGTACGACACAAAGGAAACATTAGTTTCCGTTGGCAATGGTGAGGTAAAACGGGCTGGTACAAATCTGTGGAAGGCAAGACTTTGCACTTGATCAATCCTCCGCACTTTCGAATGTTGTCCAGGTCAGCGTGTTCCATTATCAATTGTAGGTGCTCTACGGGAAAGTGACGATGTTTGCACATAAAAGAATACAGCGAGCACCAGTCCAAATATTTGATTTTTTTAACCTTTTCCTCGTCCGCCTTGGTACAGCAAAGAGGTGGCATTTATCCGTCCTTCCTTCAAACCTTCCCGGGGTTCAGATAGTCCACCAACTTGTATCTTTCTACGATGCGTTCAAACTCTGGATTGGCTTTCAAACGGTGATCGTTCCCACATTTTCACCACCAGGTATCCTTGCTGTTCTAAGTTCAAACGCCGCTGACAAGTAGCCTGGTACAAGGTTTCCATGGTCCGTTTTAAAAACTGATTTTTGTTGTCCCGTTGAGGGTAGTATATATGACATTCGTGTAAAGTGTATCCGTTACACTCGTACACGATTTGAGTTTTTTTTTTAAAGTCCCACCATCCACCGAATACGTTCTAGTGGTCTTTTTGCCTCCACCGTTGCGGGCGTGCTGGATCTGTTTGTCTTCATTGTCGCACAAGTAATGTAGCCAGCGTAGGGCTTTAACCGAGTATTGATTTTAACAATGTTAGTCGTTTGAGGACTGATGACAGCCAGGGTTTTTATTTTTATATTCGTTTTCGGTATACTAAAGAACACGTTTTGGCGATGTTAAAGCTTCTTTCAAAGGATCGATCCCTCCGTGTTCCATGAACAGTTCTAGAAATTTTACACAGCACCGTTGTAAAATGTCCACGTCAGATCGACAATACTTTAACAATTGTTCTTGAAAGTCGAAGGGGTCCGAGGCGTGATTCTGGTACCAAGCGTGGAAAGCTTCTCGTTGTTCGGTGCGCATGTTATCGGGGTCGTAGTCGTCAGTCTCAGGTAAATAGGGTAGAACGACATGTTGATTGGTTTCGGTATTGAAAAAGTGTGGAAAATAACCTTTGGCCATTTCTGTCATTCCAAACGTTTTAGGCATGACCACGTAACGCACTGAATCTTTAAACTGTACTTGTCCTACTTGCATATAAATAATTTTGGCTCCGTTTAAAGTCACTTTAGCAGAAATGGCCCATATTATGCGGAGAAATTGTTAGCCATTACCGTGGTTTTGATGTTCGATGTCCTCTTGACTCCATGTTTCGTCGATGGGGTCCACAAACCATTGGGCAAGATTGGCCAGCGTGTTCTGTCCCCGAAAGATTTGTCACGTCCTTCAGGAAT
The DNA here is from genome assembly GCA_030141615.1 of Unio pictorum. NCBI lineage: Eukaryota > Metazoa > Mollusca > Bivalvia > Unionida > Unionidae > Unio > Unio pictorum. The sequence continues at coordinate 2,078,678 of JARLTB010000224.1, forward strand.
CCTGCTGCAGTGAGAGCAATGACTAAAGATGGGTTCTTGGATGCACTGAATTAGGCAATTGAAATAGTATGTCTTTTCGAAACATTTGAGTGGCCCTGAAAATGACCGTTGGGTAATGTTTTGTTTAAAACAATACAAACTCAGAAACGGGACGAAACCATCTTTAACTGCCACGACCAAGGCCTACATCTGTACTGGATCCTGTCAATGATTTGGTAGAAATCACTAAAGGTGGTATGGCAGGCACAGTCAAAGTTAGATTGGGTTGTTTAGCTCGAGAAGGCCTTTGTCTCTTCGGTCGTAAAAATGAAGTCTGATCCATTTGTTTCAGACTCCTTAACATTGCTTAAATGTCTAAAAGTACCGCGACCGACTGACATTCACTTTTCTTTCTCTGTTCTTTGTCTTCCTTAGTTTCTGCAGCTGTTTCTTCCTGGTGTTTCCTTCTTGCCTCTTATTATCGCTGTTGAAGGAGAAAAGCTTGTTCTGATTCTTTTCGTTGGTGAAAAAATTGCTCCAATTCTTCTTTCTGTCTGTTTAAAATCATAGACGTGTAATAAAAAAGGAGAAGGTGACGATGTTTCCGGAACAAATTCTTGTGAAGTTCGAAAATCTACAATATCCTAGTTAAAATCAACCTCTTCTGGATGTAGATTTGTGTTGACTTTGCTAGTCACTGCTTTGCCATTACTTTTGTCTCCACCGCTGGTTCAATCCATATTAATCGTCTTCTTAGTTTGCGACATGATTGACAACTTTGTCGCATGGATTGACTGCGTATTGACCCTAGTACCTCTATATAAGGAATGTAACGTCACAGACTGCTCTCTCCCGATTGGACGACTGTGTCTGACTTTTGTAACGCGTATTTGGATTGGTAAATAAACTCAATCCGTTTCCCTTATAAATAACCGCAGTACACGGCATGCGCTTCAACTGTTCTCGTAACAAGATTATTACCAACGCAGAATCCTCTACCCTTGTTTAATCAAATGCTCTTTCACCCAGACTATCCCATGTATGTCAGATCATCATGGGCAATCATTCAAATGACTGATACAACCCTTTGGAAAAGAAGGATCTATGTGGAGAGGCAAGGTTGTTTGAAGAGTGGACCATGGACCAGAAGTTAGACGAAGTTTGATGAAGAGTAGAAGTTCCGTGAGATGTCCTCTGTGCTAGCGATATAATGTTAAAGAAAAAATGAAAAGGCCTCTTTCATGGCCACTCATATACCCCGAACAGATATTTGCTTTCTTTGCCTAAATTTCCCTTGTCGCTAGAGAGGCCAAAAAGTATTCCCCATGTTAAATTCCCCTTGACGCTAGATAGACCCACCATGTTAAATTCTCATTGACGCTATTTTAGCCCACCATATTAAAATCCCCCTTAAAGCCAGAGTGTCCCACGACCGTTTTGACTGGATTTCCCATTGACACTAGACTGTCTTATATTACTACTAATGATACTTGAACTCGATAAAAGAAAGAACAACAGCATTGACGCCTACTCAAGAAATACGGTCTCTACTGAGTTCAACATCTTCGTTTAGTTTATTTCTTCTCCTTTGTTAGTGTTTGTAATTGTATTAAGTCTTATTCATAGAAACTATTTAAAGTTCAACGAGAAGTTTAAGACATGTTTCACTACTAAATTGCCGATGTAAAATAATCAGGTTTAAATTATTTTGTTATATTTATCAACCCCATGATCATGCGTAATTCCGCGTCCTAACGGGATTTTGTTACCTAAAATCCATACATGCATTTAAACAGCTTCACGTACCTGGAACATAATGAAAAAATCATCTTTAAATCAAATTTAAATGTTACGTTTCAATCCTGTTCAAAATTGAATAATATTTCACTCGATCTGAATAAGCTTGGAAGTTTGGAGAATCAGCCAGATATCTGGGCCGAATAAGTCAGCAATTCGTACTGAATAATCCTGGTCCGAATTTGAGAGTAATTACCACCTCAATTAATAATGTTAGTATAATATTTGTATCAATCAAGAAAGTTAACAGCAACATTTGTTTAATTTTTTAATGGTGGTGTTTCGGGATGTGTTGTTATAAGAAATGCAACGAGAGCATATGAACACACAGACTCTCAATTATAGGTGTTTTTTTTCTATTATCGACATTACACAAAAAAAAATGAATGGTGTATGTAATCTAGAAAATGTATTCAACAAGCAAGACACTTAGTTCTTCGTTTCTGAACAAATCTCACAAGTGAAATATTCTTCCTTGTATATCTTTTATTTCCCGGTTTGACTTCGTTTCAGTTTCCCTCCCGAAACATTTTGAAGTTGCATAGGTATGGAGTTTACTTCCTTGTACAGGTGAACCAATACCTCATATTAAGATATACTGTTAATGTTCTCAACAAATTGTCCACCCTCTTTGCTGCTATTTTATAGGACCGGCATACTTATTGATGAAACTATCTTTTCACCAGATTAAGGCTGTTAATCAGTCTAGTAATTTGTCGGTTAATTTGTAATAATGCAGTAACTATGGTTGACAATTTTGCCCAGTACTGACAAAAATTTCAGGTACAAATCAAGTTGGAAAATAAAAATTAATATAAAAAAATAAAATTAATAAAGAAATTTAGAATTCAGCAATTAAAAACGAGCGAAATGGAAAATATATGTTTCAAAAAGATCTTCAGCGCAACATTTTTCTATCTAAAGGCATTCACATATATATATATATATATATATATATATATATATATATATATATATATATATATATATATATATATATATATATATATATATATATATATATATATATATATACATATATATATATATATATATATATATATATATATATATATATATATATATATATATCATCATCATCATCATCATCATCATCATTGGCGAATTAGTCTCAGAATACCATGCGGATAGCGCCCTTTGGGTGTCGTCTGTCTCTTTTTTTGTTGGCATCGTCTGTTGTAGCTATGCAGGCCTCTACGCGAATGGCAGTCCCTTTTGCAGTTTGTGCAGACATACTGAGAAGCCTCGACTACTGTGGTTGCTGCCACGTGGCCCTTTCTTACACGTTTCTCTGCCGCCATTTGACCTCTCCTAGCATCAGCGACTGATATAGGTCTTTCCAATAAGTTACTTACTTCCCTTAGGTAGGTGGCGCTGTCATCACTTAATAAACTTCCGGGGGCTATATTTATCGATTTAGATTACTCGCTACAATGAGCTACTTAAACGATGACGCTTTGGAAAGGTTTTGTGATTATAAAAGGCGCTCAAAATTGACTTGTACGTTTTATTATAAATAATACAACCAAATAAATGGTTAGTGTTGATGCATACCATTTTTTAAAGTGCCATATGTTGTGATATTCATTGGTTATAAAATATCGGCTTGAAAGACAATTCGCTTAGAGAGTTATTATTGGTGTTAAACTGTGTTGAAATATAAGATGAAAACTGATGATCTCTATAATTTTTTATATGAAAGCGAGGCTTATTCATAGTAGTTTCTCTTATATTTGCACATCGTGAGCACCGGTGTATGTTACATTTAGATGACGAAAATGTTCTTTTTCTTTTTCTTTTTCTTTTGTCTGTTTAGTACTAATAAAAGAAATCTTGCAAATTCTTGGGTCTTTTTAAGCGATAATTGATTAATTTTTGTAAAGTGCTTTTACACTGGTAAATATATAAATTTATTTGATAAATTTAGGAGACTAAAATTTATTAATTATACGACGTAGATTAGATAATGAAGGATTCAATTGTATTCTGAAAGGATTTACATGTCTCTATATTGTACATACTGCTTTGTTTAAAGTCCAATATTGAGTAATATTACAGGCTTTGCTCAGCACAGAATCAATGATATGTGTAGGATAATTTTTGTTTTGTAAATATATTTGGAATTTATTCAACGAATTTTGTAACTGACAATTATCTGAAATAATACGTCGGTATCTTTTCGACTGGCTATGTCGTATACCGTTTTAAAATGACATGAAGATTATTCCACATATTGGTGGATATTAGTTTCCTTGATATGAATATTTGCAGAGATAGTGTTATCAATATTTTATATCACATTTACATATGAAAATGAAACATGCGTACTAGATGCAGTATAAGTAACTTTAATTGTCTGGTGAAAATGATTTAGGCGATCAATACAATTTTACAGTTCTTCGGTTGACTGCTTCCAGATATAAATATGTCATCGAAAAATCTGAACCCAAGGGATGAATTAAACTTTTCGTTTCGAAGAAAGTCCTTTTCAAATTTACCCATGAAAGGAAAGCGTATGAAGGAGCCATATTAATACACATTGCCGTACCAACTATGTATATGTATTTCGTATTATTACATTGAAAATAATTATTTTCCAAGATAAGTTCTAATATTATACAAATATCTTCACAAGATAGTGGGCTATTGTTAGTATTGTAATCAAGAACATTTGTACACGCTTCAATACCAACTGCATGCGGAAAGTTGGTATATAGTGATGTTACATCTAATAATACCAGGATTGAAATTAACAGATAGCTGTGGAATAGGCTTTTTAATGAAAGTTGTTGTATCTTTAATATATGATTTCAATATGAGTTTTGGTTAATATATAGAACTGAGGTGTACGCATGCTAGAGGGAATGTATAAAATTCCTCATATACAGATTTTGTTTTGTAGCCATCTCATTAATGCATGTTGAAATTTTTTATTTAATTCTATTGACAGATCTTCACCAATATGTCTGTAATATTTTTTGTCATTTAATTGACGTTCAAATTATATAAAATAATCTTCTTGATTCATAATAATGATAGTGTTTGACTAATCATCCTTTTAAAAACTATACTGTCGTCATTCATTAGATTATTTAAAGACTGAATATAGTCTAAGAAATATTACTATGATATTGTTTTTATGATAGCGGGTTTTTGCCAGAGGCATTTTTTGACAGTTGATGAATAGGTAGCCCACGGAAGTTGAGGCGGCAGCTAACGCATGCGCAAAAGATGCACTGAAGAGTTCCTACTAGAGGGAGACAACAACCCTTATTGAAAAGGCCAATACCCTTACTTACTGTCAGTCTTCAGGTGACTCGGTCCTCGGGCATCACTTCTAAGCTATCAGGTGCGATGTCGCATGCCTTCATGTCCCTCGTGCTCGCATCCTTGAAACGGAGTGAGGGGCGGGCGACTCTTCTCGTGCCAGTGGCCAGCTGTCCATATAAGAAGTACTTTGGCAGCCTCCCATCCTTCATGCGTCGGACATGTCCCAGCTATCGAAGGCGACGTTTACTCATCAGGGAGAACATGCTGGGGTTATTTGCACGCTGCAGTATTTCATTGTGAGGGAGACGGTCTTGCCAGTTGATTTTCAAGATGCGTTTAAGGCACTGTATATGGAAGGAGTTAAGCTGGCGCTCTTGCCTCATGTAGGTACTCCAGGTCTCACTTCCATATAGAAGTTTGCTGAGAATGCAGGCCTAGTAACTTTTATTTTGGTGTGCTCTGTCAGTGCGTTGTTTTCCCACACCGTCTTCGTCAGTCGTGACATGATGGTGTTTGCCTTTCCAAGCCTTTTGTCCAGCTCCTTATCAAACGAGAGAGTGTTGCTGATGGTTGATTCCAGGTCGGGAAAATTGTTGACTGTTTCCAGGGTGACAAAGTTGATTTTGATTGTGGGGGCGATGGTGGTATCTTGCACACAGACCTTTGTCTTTTCCAGGCTGATGGTGAGTCCAAGCTGCATGCAGGCATCAGCAAAACGGTCTCCCAGTCTCTTGGGGGCTTCCTCAGTGTGCTTCACAAGAGCCGCGTCATCTGCAAAAAGCATCTCCCTGATGAGCTCAGCCTCCCATCGGACCTGGTGTGTAGATATATGCCATTAGTGGATGAGTCAAGGGCGTAGGACAGAAGCAAGGAGAAGAAGACTCCGAATATGGCTGGTGCCAGAACGCAGCCCTGCTTCACGCTGCTGTTAACTGGGAAGGAGGTAGAGGAAGATCCATCATACAGGATCATTAATAATAATAATGATTTTGTATTGCGCCTAATCTGTAGAAGCTCTAAGTACTTTACAACATATATAATGATATGACTATAGAACGCATAAAACATGAAAATTTGAAATAACTGCCTAATATATTTAAGGTAGGAGATATCATTAGGTCTTTAAGTTTGTTCTTGCACTCTTGAAGGGGACCACTGTTTCTTTTTGTCTACTTTCAATGGGGAATTCGTTCCACATTGCTGGTCCCTTGTATGCAAAAGAACGTTGTCTATATTACTTGTTTATCATGGATGGAATAATGAGTATGCAATTGTCAGAAAAGGAGCGTACCTATCTTGCTGGTGTGTACACATGGGTGAGGCCAGATATGTATGCTCGACTGGAGTCAGTGAATTGTAGCACTGGGAACAATGTTGTGTTTGATTCTGTATCGAATGGATAGCCAGTGTTGGGTACAGAGCAGTGGGGAGGTGAGCACTGATTGTGGTACTTTATGGATGATTCGAGCAGTGTCTTGATAATAACCCATACTATATATGTATATATCAATTGGGTTTAGTCCTAAACACTCAGTCTAAAATACAAAATTGAGACTAGACCTTACGACACTTCGACAAGACGGCGAAGGTTTAAGTCGTGTTAAGAAAACTGCAGGATGCCGCTGAAAAATCGCCATGTATTAGTCAGTTCAATTAAAATTGCCTGTCTATTGCTGAAACAGTTATAAATCTGCCATTTGGTGTGTCGATTTTAGTCAAAAGAAGATAAATATTTGCAGTGTAACATTTTCGCGCCTAAAAACCGTTACTACTTTCGCCGTCCTGGGTGTACATATATTATAAAAGTCTTATAACATGGTAACATTTTTGGTGTTTCTAGAAATGGATGTGTATACATTTTTTTTGGCCGAATAAGAGGATAAAAGCAATCAGAATACTTCAAAGTGCCTTACAACGCGCTCTAAAATTAAAATAATTCCAGAAGCAGCAGAGAGAGTGAACCTCACAATTTTCCGAGCGTCGATTCGGAAATCTGAGGCTTCCACCAAATAGTAAAAAAAATGGCGTCTATTCGATAAAATAAGATTTCCTTATATACGCCAACGTCGTTGTCATTCACCCTCTCTGCTGCTGGAAGTTCAGTTCTGGTTAACAAAAATAATAAATGATTTCAACCAAATATTTGATGGAAGTCCTTAGGACGAAAATCCTTTGAAATTGCAAAGCAATTTAGGATTTCACAAACAAACTAATCGCTAACACCTCTTCTTGTAAATCAATCAGATTATTTGACTGGTCGGTGAGTTTGAAATTAATTCTCGTTAACGAATTATTATGGCATCGCATGTAGACAGGATTAATTGGGTTCTCAATAATTAGGAATCCTGGAGGCGCTGTTGGTGCAAACGAATAAAGAATATATCCCTGCTGAGCTTGATTTGATTGTTCTAGATTAATTTGATAGCTTCCTTCGATAACATCACATACTAAATTGAGCGCAATCACCGATGAAATATTCACATTGAACGGAGCGATATGCCTACCACCGCCATCTGGGTGATTATTATATTTGAGGAGGACAGATGGATCTTGTTTTTGTAGCGCCTTGATATCGGTTCTAACAATTCTTGCTAGTTCATCAGCGTTGTACTTGGGAAATTTGAAATTACGCAGATTGTCCTCTGTGATATTGTAATCGGTTAGGAATCGTTGTTTATTGTTGCTGTTGTCATTAATTATTGTTTGAATAATTAGTTCATAGATATATTCCATATCAGATATAAGTTGATTTATTATTTCAACGTGTTTTTGCGATTTTGTTTTCCGTAGTTGTTCTAGTTGTATTTCATATAATTGTTTAATTTCATTAAAATAACCACGGACGTCAGTTAGCGTAAATGAAATAGTAACAGATGAGTCGGCTGTTCTTTTAATGATAAAATCCCATTGCAATGTGTCTTTGTTGGTAAATATAAATCTATCGCCGATTCTTCCTTTTCTTATATCAGATAAATTATCTCGATAACTGGGATTGATTTCATGATATGATTGTACGTCCGTGGTTAAGTCGATGGCGGATTTTTCCGGTGGTTTTTCAGGCCATCCTAACACTGTTCTTAACGAGCTGTTATATATATCTACAATGTATCCCTCTGTGCTTATTTCGATCGACGACGAGAGCGTCGGTTGATGAAGATTAATAGCTATTTTTGATTCTTTTCCAGTGATTGATTTTATTCTACGCTGAATTTCAGCATTGATTTGCTTAATTTGGTACGACCCAGTTGGTAACGAAACAGTTTCCCACTCTGGAGTACCATCGGGTTTATTCTTATACGAGAACACCAGTGCGTTATTGGGTTGCTGACCACCAAAAGCAACCGATCTGATATTAGGCCAGCTATGATATACTCGTAATTTTGCCAGCGCGATCTCACGCACTGGAATCGGAGAAGGGAAGTTCACACTAAATTCAGGGCTCGTTGATATTATTGATATCATGCTTGTTTGTACTGGGTTCGTGTTCTCCACTATTTGTTGAAGTAATTCCATCGGTGTTGTCATTGTTATTATACTCATGATTTATTTCTAATTTTGGTATCGAGGAATCATAAATACTGACTATCACTGAGAACTCACAATCTGGTATGGTTGAGATTATTGAGATCATTCTGGTTTTTGGGTTTGTGTTTTCCAATTCCATCGGTGTTGTCATTGTTATTATATTCATGTTGTTGCTCTAATTTTGATATCGCTGAATCAAAAATACTGACCATCGCTGAGAATTCACTATCTGATATAATTGTATTATCGAGTGACGATGATATCATCAATGATAATTGCGGATATGCGGTTGATGCAATATGAAATTGAAGTAAGTAATTCTGCAGTTTACTCTGGCTGCATGATGATATCCTTTTTGCTATCCCGGTTGATATACCCCCGATTGTAGCCACCGCAGAAATGCAAATTGGAACTACGACCGGGGCAATCATTATAACCGATGCAAGTATTATTCCGGCGCCAGCGAGAACGCTTGACACCGAGTACATAGTAATATCAATTGCGGTGATTCTTCGTCGGTATTTTTTTATTTTTATTTGATACTCCTCGGCGAGGGTTTTGAGTCTATTTTGAAATTCTCTGACCTGATCATAGCGACATTGAGTTGATGAAATCATTGTTATTTTAAAAAAGCTAGCGTTTTCAATTGTGAAATCCGAAGGATTTTCCTTTCAATTATCCTATTATTGACCTGGTTTTAGGATCTGATGAGGGGACACCGTATAGAAATTCTATTATCCAGGGTAGTGACTCCCTAATCACAGACTCGTCGGAATTGTTTATAGTAATCGGAAATGGGATTGGTATCCGGGGTGGAGGTTGTGGTACTTTCTCTAGTATATATGTCAGCGTGTTAACACCGGTGATACCCCAATTACTGAATTCCAAATCAAATTTACGGTGATGTATTATTGTAAGTCGGTAGCAACCTGGTACACTAGTATGTCTGTGGCCAACATAAAGATAATTTTCATTTCCTCGGATCCAATCAAAAGTTCCACTATCAACCGTGTACACGATGTTATTAACGGCGCTTACACTATGTGGAATTTTTATTTTATTGATGGCCGCGATAATTTCAACGAGAGACATACCCGCATTGTGTGGAATTCCAAAGAACTTATCAACAATGTCATTGACTGGTTTTTGTACCCGCTTAAAATCCCCCTTTAGTTTAAGAATATCGTCAATGACGTCGGAATAGGTTTTATCGATTTCCGAATATTTCATCAATGTTCTATCGCGGCGTTTAAAAAATGAAATCAATAATAAACCAAAATCCATATCTACTCGGAGTTTATAATCACTAGAGAGGTCAAAATATGTCGTAGTGGTATCGTAACCTTCAGGTCCTCTAAAGAAATTATTAACCATTTCACTGGCGGATTTTTGTTCGTCAATAGCGCTTTTAATTTCAGCGAGGGTTGGGCCTGTCATATATGTGGTTTCAGAAACAGGTGTTCTCCCTAGAAATCTATCAACGATGGTATTAAGTGTTGTTTGTCTCACCATAAACATATTAATATCTTTGAGAGTCATCGTAGATGTAGCCGGGACACCAAAGAAACTATTAGCGATGTAGGCATTGTGAGTGTGCTTGCCGATAAACTCACTGATTTCAGCGAGAGTCATTCCTGCCACAAGCGGGTTTCCAAAGAACCTACCAACAATGTCATTAGTGGGTTTTTGATCTTCTATTAGTTTTGAAATCTCGAGATAATTTGCCTTGATTTCTGAAGCAGTCATCATCCTTCCAGCTTCCTTGTTAGCGAAGAATGAATTCAACAAGTCTTTAATTTCAGCGAGAGTCATGCCAACCACAAGCGGGGTTCCAAAGAATTTATGTACATTTTTGCGAAAATTATTATAACCTCGTATAAGATCATTCAGCTCACGTTCGTTGGTAGCAATCGCGTCGGTGATCGTAGACACAAGTGCGCCTGGTTTAAGTCGTCCACCGCTGGAATAAAGCGCAATAGAGTTTTCAGCGGCATCGCTCTGCCGTATCAAAATGTCATTCACGGATATTTTACTGCTTTTCAATTTACCCTGTTTGTCTTGAAATACAACTATTTCGTTCGGGTCAACATTTACTAAATTTAACGTCTCAGCGATTTCATCTTCAATTATTTTTTTTACATCCTCGATAGAACCCGCAGATGTTTCCGCGGTGGGTTCCGACATTGACAGAGATTGTCCCCAAATATCAATCATTATTGTTAGCGTAACTTGTGTTTTCAATTTATTGATCCTTGTAATTTCCCACTCGTGTATTCGTTTACAACCAGATGAGGTGGTTTCCACGGAGATCCAAAGGATTTTAATGAAATCTCCGCGAGGACATTTAATACTTCACGGCCGCATATCGGTGGATCATTTAATTGTTGTGTTGGCAGAGTGGAATAAAAAATCGGAAACTTTTTGAGTTTCATCGAAGAATTTATATACCGCATACACTCGCTTGGTGGAGCTAACCCATATGAATCGAAATAGACAATCCCACGTGGATCAATCGCGTATGCAACCCAGTGAGTTCCCGATCCGCTGCTGTTATCAAGATTGATAATACCGGTTTCAACGTTATTTGGTTTTCTCGGTAATTGATCTCTCATAAAAACCCCTCTGAAGTTTTTTATCGCTAGTTTTTTAGCAGCATCAATTAAATCAAAATTGGACATGGGAACCATAGGTTCCTCAACAATTGGGTTGGAAATCGAAGATTTGGGAACCATAGGTTCGGAAATCGAAGATTTGGTAACTATAGGTTCCTCAATTAATAAACCGTTCCTGGTATTCTTCTTAGACCCGATCCGTTCACGGATCTCCCGCTGTACCATGAATACGGGGTTCCTGGTAGGTACAACCCCTTTCCCTTTTTTTATATCCTTTCCCAGTTGCCTTTTTCAACGCCATCCCTGCCGCGGTACCAACGGCTCCCAACGCTGCCGCTTTCGCCACCGCTGGGGCAGCCGCTGCAATCAATGCTGGTATTGCGGCTAACAATGGAAATATACCACCTGATTTTATCATGTTCGCGACTGCGACTTTTGAAAATTCTATTTGAACTCCTCGCTTATTTTTCATTGCATCATTGAAATGTTTTATTTGACGATCCGTTAATGATATTTTATGTGTACCGCCAGACATCTGCGCTGGTTTTAACGTTATTGTTGTTCCACATTCTTTAGCGGATTTTGATTTTAATTTCTTGACCTGACCATCAGTCAGCTTGACACTAACAACACTATATGGCATTTTATTGTAAAACACATTTATGCTTTCAATTGATCTAATTGGAAACTCTTCAAGTTTCATTTACAGATTTTCCACTGGTGCATCAACGAGTCTCATTCGTCCGCTAGCCCCTTCTAACAACATTGATTTGTCGCTGAGAATAACAGCAACCGCTCTATAATCAACACCACCAGGATCTATACGAGCCCTAAAATGTATGTCAACAACGGATTGCCTTGTTAAATCAAGATGTTCCAGTGAAAAGTAATAAATTGGATACAAGTTCTTAAAATCGAGTTGCGATATTTGCAAACCGGTATCAACATTTTGATCACGACCCATATATGACAGCATCCGATGATACACACGTGCTATTTGGTTGTTTCCGTAATTAAGCTGTATATCCTCAGATGGTTCTTGTTGTCCGTTTATTCTCAGTGAAACCTCACTTACCCCTAACCGATCAAATATCATATGACTGCGTTCTTGGGAACCTAATCGATTCCGATTCTGCAGCGCTATAAATATATGACGTGGAGCTGAAACGCCTTGTTTTGATGCCAGGTGCCATGTAAATGTACCATTAACATTATCCTCTTTAGCATCAGTCGTTGTTGTTAGCCAACTTAGCAATGATTTACCACCGGTTTCCATAAATGAGAGCAGACGCTCTTCCGTGGTAATTGATGGAGTCATTACTGGCATCCATAATACTATTTTACTCAAAACAACTTTACCTTCATCGGCACCAGTACGCCAAATTGCATCATTGTCATTGCCTTTTCGCACTAACGCGATTGTGTGTTTGGCTCCATAGATGACTTTTCTTACATTTCTGCAGAATCCAAATATATGATGGAGTGGAATCGCACATGAAAAATATCGCTGCTGTTCTTGCAATGCTAATTTTCGTGTTGCAAATCCTAAATTGAAATTACCATTAACGCATCCAAGAATATCAAACGCAGCTCCGGGTCTAGCTCGACGTTCTGGATTAGTTGCTTCTCGTTGATTATCAACTGAAGTGTCTTGCGGTGTTAACACTTTAATGTATTGAAGGTGGTCAGCGTTATCAGAGGTATCCTTTGCAAACATCATAGATGGACCAGCCGATCTTGTATAATCATCGGAGTATCTTGCTAGCCCGATTATTGTTGTTGCAAGATCAACTTCACGGTCTATTGATTCAATTTCTTTTCCATCAATGAGATATCTTGCACTTTCAAATAACGCCATCATACCATTGTTGACGAAACCAACTCGGATATTTGGATCATTTGCATATGGGGTATCAGCTGCAACATTTGTTACAAGTTTTCCTTCTACTTCAATAAATGCTTCACATGGCAAAAAGTATTTACTGGTATCTTGAACTTGAAGTTCAATTCGCGATCGTAGGTCGGGTTGTATTGCATGATAGGAATAGTATTGATAATCGCGGACGGAATCATCTTTGCGCACTGGGGCTTCCATATCTAACGCGGGATCAGCTGTTCGTTTAAACATTTATAACATTACTAGCGTTTTCAATTGGTGAATTGCAAAACAATTTCATCTTTATAATTATCGTCGTTGAAAATTCTTCGAATTTCTTTTTTGTTTCAAACCACTTCCTGCTATCGCGTTCATGATAGCGCTATCTGTTACCGGTGAAGCTGTCAATTGTGACGAAGTCAATTGCGCTAGTTTTTCTTCCACTGCACTATTTATTGCTTTGCTGATTTTTGCAGGCATCACTGTAGTTGATGGCAGCACTAATGACGAAGTCATTCCTGGTTTCTTTCGTACCAATGATGCTATTTTATCTTTCGCGGCAGAAAATGCCTTTCCTGCAAGATTTCCAACGAAATTGATTCCCTTATCACGGATAGCATCAATGTCTTTCATTGATAATTGTTTAGCTAACGGCGCCACCTTGGGAGCCATTCTTGTAAATAACCCCGCAATGGTATTGCCGAAACCATCTCCGTAATATGCTCTATAAACAGGCAATCGTGAGTTCACCACGTAGACGCTTACTGGTTTATCATGATTGTAGTGTATAATCATCTTGTTATAAAACTAGTAGTTTTTCAATTAATGATCAATCGCTTACATCCATAAGATTTTCATCATAACGTAGGGCGTCTCTGTGATTTTCAACTAATTCAGCAATAAGTTCTCGATATACATCAATGTCCATGATACCGCCGGCAAATAATCGTCAACAGATATCAGCTGCTTCATTAATTACTTCCGGTGAATTATTTCCGGCTCGTTTCCCTCCGATGAGAACCTCTAACCTTGATATATCACTTAGAATGTTACCATAGCATGTCACGGTAGAGTCAAAGACTCCAGCGTTGAAATCCTTTGGATTTTTAATCGAATATCCTTTTCCGCTTGTTTCCTCAGTTGTACCAGTTGCGCCCTGACTATCATCAAGTAATTGCCTTTGTCGGCCTCGACTTTGTTTTTCTCGTTCTTGTTGTTTTTGTAAACCATAACTATCAACTCCTACTTTAAAAGATCTATACTCAATTGAATCATTTTTTAAATTACCAGTAATCCCCTTATTCGTTTTATACAACCAATTAACCCATTCATCTCGGCTTATTCTACTGTTTTTATACTCGTCTTTTAAAAGTCCTTTCTAGAATGAAAACTTTGGGCGGCGAAATCACCAAAAATCTTATAATCTTCGATTTTTATTAATTGAGGTCGTTTGATTTCTGTTATAGCTCCTTCGGTGAGTTTGTCTATAAAGGAAACACCTCTTGGGGTGACGACATCAACAGGTTGAGTTTCAGGCGCAGAATCATCAATATCAGCTAGTCGTTCATACTCGCGTTGAGTTTTTATATCACTGGATAGCTGTTGTATTCCTGCGCGTGTTTGTCCGGTCTCTGCTGCTATCTTTTCAAGCACACCAAGAACAGGCACTTCTCGTCGCTTGCCTTCCTTAGGAATATCTCCGTATATTGCTCGTTCAGTTGCTGTTTTCACATCTTTGGTCGCACTTGTTATCGGAGTAAACAGTTGTTCACTTGACACAGAAAAGTCAGTCTGCGCTTGTTGTCGTTGTTGAAGTTTCTCACGAAGTCTGTCTCGAACCGGTATAAACTTTTTAATTGCTGCTAGCCGCTCTCGGGCTAATCTAGTTGTAAGCGATTCACCTACCATATATTGTTTGTGAACTAATTTTTCAAATGTAAAACTATCACAATTAAAAGCTTAGTTATTAAATAACTTAGTTATTAAATAATGTACCATCAAGCTAACGTATTCATCTTCGACAGGGTTAAACTGTACGACGCTATCCGCGAATGTTTCAGAAATAACATCGCTGGGGGTTTCAGAATTGTAATATCTGAGAACGGCGATGAACGATTTGTGTTAACGACGCGGCAACAAGAACAACTACGTGAAAATGGAGGCGTCGCGGTGATTACTTGCTACTACAACCAGATCATCCATTATGCACATAACTGCATGGGCAAGTCCAGACTGCTGAGTATCCTTTCAGGAGAAAATCCCATGTAAGTGTTACAAAAAACGTTAAAAAAAAATAAATAAATTATTTAAATTATTTACGAAAGCCTATTTTTTTTTTTAGTAACACCCACGTGGTTAAGATACTGGTTTTTCCTCGTTTAACATTTTTCTAAGATCACGAACTTTAGAAACAATTTCAGCTCGTTTTTGATATTCTTGGCCGAGCTTTTGACGTATTGCTTCAACGGTGCTAAATAGCGTTATGAATACATTAATGTCGTTACCGTACAAACAAGCATTGATGGATTTTTGAATTCCTTTCACGAGCCTGTACATCTTGGGTAAAACATAACGACCCTTACTAGACTGATATTCAATATCTTCATATTCCGAGGTAATCCTGTCACAGTCGAGACTTTCAGAAAATAATACCCCTTTATTATTTAAATTTGAGATTTCAGCAATTATAGCATTTACATCATTGATATCCATATTTTTATAGTATACTGTATCTCTAATTATTAAAAAAACAACAAAAAACACTCATTTGGCAATCTCCCTGGCGCCCTATGACGTCAGAGAGACCCAGAGGTTACATATACGACAACACATCTTTGGAACTCCTTGGTTGCATTCACATCCAAGTAAGCCCAAGGGGACCCGAAACATACATCTCCGGCGGGAGGCCTAAGGTGGCAAACGCCGCCCAGAAGATATGCTTGGGGTGACGTCACAACATGTACTTAATTAAGGATGGATATATTCAATGAAACGATGATGGAATTTGTGATGTAATGATGTGGGCGTGGTAAACCAAATCAACATGGCAACCCATGAAATCGAATTCATGGTTGCATGAGTTGGAAAAAAAACACCAACCCACGCTACCGAGAATGCGATAGCATGAGTTACAATGTTGGTTTGGCTGAGGGGGATCGCCCCTCCCCCCCCCCAATTAATAGAAAAAACATCTTCCGTTTCGCCATCAAATAATGTATCTGCTATGGGGACCGAACACGTAGTTGATAGATCTATGTTTACAAGACAAACACGATACCATTACACCACGGAATAGTCATACAGAATAAAGATTTTTTAATATATATATATCTTCTGATATACTTAACAATAAGAGATTTTTAAAATAGACAATTTTATGCTGCAACAATGAGAAATATTTTAAACAAAATAATACAGTTGTTAAATAAAACAGCGTTTTTACTCTGTTATAATTCTCTAGATAAAATACATTATCAATTAGATCACAAAGAGCTGTATACAAGGAATTTTAACCACGCCGACCTACTTCAATGAATAGGAAACACTCGCGTTCCGGCTGAGCGAACATAGGTAATGTGCGTTAGATTATAAAGAATTTTTGTACTGAAAAGAACGAGTTAGCTGTCTGCTTTATACTGCTAGTCCACCCACCCCCACACATGAGATATGTAGATAAATAAAAATACAACTATTTAAATAATGCAGTTTTAGCCCACAAGCGACAATAAAAAGTTTTATTCTCTATCGAAACTCATATATTATATCTCCATTACAGTCACGTGGGCGCGCCTAGTCAAGTACAGGTAATATAGCAGGCGACAAATTCCTTTGACGTCATAATACAAGGGAACTTAGTAGGTAGAGTGTTTTGAGTGGTTGGATTTGTCCATGGGGATTTATCTCCCTTGAATCGTTTCAGGTGTATACGAATTTTATTTTATGACCATTTTTTTTAGACAGAGATGTTTTAATTAAATTTTGTGCAACAAATCGAATTGAAGGCATGCAAATGTCAAAGTATCTACTGGCTTCGTTTATCGAATGAAAGATTCTCTCCTCGCTGGTTTTTAAATCAAACGATTTAACTCCCCTAGGACGTTTTGCATATTTGCCAGTTCCACCTAATTTTGCATTCAGACTTTGTGAGACGGCTTGAAGATTCTCAAGACAATTATCAGTCTTCACGCCATTTATGTGATCAATCACAAATCCGTCTTCGATTAATCCGTTATGACATTCAAAAATAATTCTGTGACAAAGATATGTTTTATTTCTAGCACTAAACAACAAATAACCCATATTATTCAGATATCCAACCGGGTTTTTTAGTCTGCGGTGCCTGACAACACCATCACTGGAGGCTTCGTAATTAACAAGCACTGGATGAGGTCTGAAATCTTGGCTCATTTGTATAATAATACTATTTGTCTAATTTATTATAAACCTCTTGATATAATCTTGAGGGGTTTTGATGATTTTGTCCTTGATTTTATCAAGGACGGAGTCATTGATTCGTTTGTCATAATAGCGTTTTAGTTCCCTGTATCGTTTACCCCCACAAGCAAGACACAACTGCGATTTTCCTCTAACGCCCACCCCACATTGGAGGCATGGGAGAGGACCTTTTGAACCGTTTCTCACACTTTGCATATGATACCCACAGAATTCACTTCTGCATGATTTGTTACACGGGGTTGTTGATCCAATCATAAGCCACTTGCAGTGATTCATTATACTATATTTTTCTATTTAAATACTTGTTTTAATTATAACATGGAGGAGTTCAAGAGATTATCGAAAATTAAGCCCTGGAAAAATACTAAATTCAATCTTGCTAGGGAGTTCCAAAGATTATCGAAAATTAAGCCCTGGAAAAATACTAAATTCAATCTTGCTAGGGAGTTCCAAAGATTATCTAAAATTAAGCCCTGGAAAAATACTAAATTCAATCTTGATAGAGTCTCTGATACACCAAAACGTCTAATCGGTGATAGAACTATACTCGGTAAAATCAGGGAGTGTTTTAATGAATTCTACCGAGACGGTGCAGCATACTGTTGGTCGACATTTCGAATTATTGATGAAGATGTCAATGTACCCATCATCGATGCTACTATGAACGATAAAAGAGCAGCTGAGATAATTTCACACCTTGGCGTAAAATCCAAAGGTGGAAATCCAAAGGATTTCAAGCAAAGCAATTCCCAAACAAAGCAATTCCCAACAAAAGTATTTTTTCAGAATAAAATTCATTATCGAAGTCGAAGGCAAATGGATTATCAGGGATAAATTTGAACCAATCCTCAAGGATAAAAAAACTGTCATTGTAAGTAGAGATTCCAAACCAGGAATTCTAACTGGAATTGACAAACCATACTACGAGAAATCTTATCCCGTAACAGCAATCGTTTATGGGATATATCCGTTAAATGATAAACCCGATATTGCAAAACTAGCTCCTATGAAATATTCACCGTTGACTTCGTCAAGGCTCAATTGTGTAGCAACACGGGTAATGGAACACTTCACAAATGCATCCCGAGGAAATAAACTAACTGATCTGCGACGTAGGAAAATAACCGAATGGGAACTGACAGTGAAACAGCACGGTGCAAAGATTTCTGATATAGCTAAATTAGAGACATTCTTAAAATTCCCAATATCAGTAACGACAATAACCGGGGAAGTATTACATGAACCGAAATATAGATTACAAGGAGCGTTAATACAAATTATTGATCATAACGAACACGCGTGGACACCTGCGGTAACAATATTTCCACGAGAACGAATCGTGAGATATATCCCCCCGGAATTTTCCGGGGATGTTTTCTATGAAGAGAAATTATTTGATGCTATTCATGCGTTGTGTAAAGATGATCCTGTGTCAGTGTGGTTACTTAGTAGTGCTGGTTCCGAATCAGGATTTGATCAATTTGTAAGACCAAATGGTGAATTATATCGCGTTGAAGAATTAGATAACAGAATGAGAAAAATCGCTAATGATTTTTCACCGGAGAGTTCCCATGAAAAACTACTCACGGATAGTTTTACTATTTCTTCAGTGGTAGCTCACTTCGCAAGAGAAACAAACTCCTGGCGTCCAACACGAAGTGATTTTCTCGAAGATGTTAAATTGAGTTGCGTCGAATTTGGTCATGGAGGACTGTCGAATACGAAATACTCACGTGATGGTATGATTTCAATTGATATAGCCGCGTGTTATCCCGGAAGTTTTCTCGGGTATGGGGAATGTGCTGAGTACTTCAAACGATTTGGACACCCCACGCATGAAATGACTCGTGTTGCGATTAATGGGCCATTACCTGATTTTGATTTAACCGGATTCGCTCGTGTGATATCATTTGAACTCGCTACAGGATTACATCCGTGTAGTTATGTTTGGCTCGGTAGACATATATCTGAAAAGGCCTGGATGCCAATAGTGTTACTACGATATATGATTGATTGTGGTATGCTAATATCGTTGATTGTCAGTGAAGCGATTATATCCTATCGAGCACAGAAATCAGTCTGGTTACCACAACCCGATCTGGATAGAATAATTAGCGAATTGCGAAAACAATTCCCTGATTTCAATGAAGAACAAATCATGAATTGGTCTAAGAAGTTATTTGAAATTAAAAAAGAACAAGCAAAAGATTTTGGACGAAGAATAATCGGTAAATTCACTCAGGGTGGACGATACGACAATGCAAAATACTCTTCGCGGTTGATCATAGACGACGCAGAATACGATTTTATTGTAACGGATTTAACGAAACAGGGAAAACTTGTTTCCCGTAAGGATGCTTTTCTATCCAATGGTGAGAAATTAGGTACGGTTGTTACCTACTGTGATGGATATAATTCCCAGTACACACATTTTAGAGGTTCTATGCTAGCCTATGCTTGTATTAATCTATTTTCGATGATAAATAGATTTCCTAATACCGCGGTTAGAGTAGCTACTGATTCGATGTATATCCACGAGAAATACAAATCGGATGTAGCGGCATTCACAGATCCCTAGGAAGCGTGGGGGGGTTGGCGATTTAAAAAGGAGACGCTACATGAGTATTGTGAATCCGCAGACGTTACCATGGATGATAAATATCTTTGTTGTAACCGTATTGAAATTCAATCAGAATTTTCTAATGCACCACCGGTATCTGATCCAATATGTAGATACAAGACAGTTTATTTAAACGGTTGTGGTGGATCAGGAAAGACAACTCGTGCAATCGAATTATTTCGTCGGTCAACCATGATTGTGCTAACACCAACTCACAGACTCGCCAGAGAAATGATACAACGAGGGGTAAATGCCTGTACCTATCACAGTTTTTTTCGATGGAAGGGTGACAAATGGACTCCTGATCGAATGGGTAATAAATTCATTCCTGAAATCATAATTTGGGATGAAATATGCACAGTGTCATTAGATGTATTACAAACATTTCTTGAATGGTTGTTAAACAAAAACACAAAAGTCGTCATGTGCGGTGATCACGGCCAACCACCGCCATTTATCGGTGCATCCCCACATGAGTGGCTAAAGGGTTTTGTAGACTATTATGAAGAAATCACCACTGATTATAGATCACTTGATGAACGATTACGAGAATTCAAAGCGCTAATTAGATTACAACCGGATAGAATCCAGTGTGAAATAGCCCGTGAGGTGATTTCAGAGACTCCAATGAATGATTTCTGGGAAGCGTGGAGACCAAATGATTTGATAGTAGCAAGTAGAAAAATAGTCAGGGACACACTTCAGATGAAGTTATTTGAATTGCATTAAGAAAAATTTGCAACTCTTCCAGTGCCGTTGTGTTATAGGCCATCGGATACACGAAAACAGAATATAGAAGTCGATATTCCAGGACAGCGTGAAAAACAAATTCTCGTATTAAATGATATTGTGCTGGTTGATATCAGCGTCGTTGAAGATGCATTAGTTGCTAATAAATCCCCGTGGACGCTAGGATACGCAGCGACGATACACTCCTCACAGGGATTGACTATATCGGATACAATTGTTTGGATGGTAGATAATCGCATCGAATGGTCGAATTTAGTCTATCTCGCAGTATCCAGAGTACGAAAAATAAATCAGCTTAGAAGAATTGTCTTTGAAAATCCTAATGACAATGCAATAAGTGATATTATCAGCGCCGACAACGTCAAGGATATAATCAGAAAAAAACTTTCTGGTTATAAACAGCAGGATAAAAAAAATAATAGAGAATTTGATATTGATGTTGAATTAATAATCGCGTTACGACAACAACAGAATAATCACTGCGTGAGTTGCAATTGTGTAATGAATTGGTTTTGGTCAGATAGGGATTCTGGACAATTTACCGTGGATAGAAAAAATAGCAGTATTGGTCATACAAGAGATAATGTGATGCTAACATGTCTTGAGTGCAACAGGCGCCGGGGTGCCAGCACAATGCCTCTGGGGGGTGCTAGTTAAGACCCCGCGGTGGTAATCGAGTATCCTCGGGTATTACTTGCAGTTGTTGTCGAGTAAAACCCCGCTGAGGAGCAGTTGAATCCAGTCTATAGATTGCTGGTCTACCAGTTGATCGTGTTATGCCGGATATTTTATGTACAGTAACACTCCAAAAAGGATCAGTAGCCCTTTTTGTACCACCTTCCAGCTCTCCTGGTTCGTATAAATACCTAACAGTAACATTACTACCAAGAATTGGTTGGGAAACGCTAGAATCATTTTGTGAAATCCCTTGAATTTCCATTTTAGGTATAGACTTCTTTTTAATCGCGTTGATAGGTTTCATGTGAATTGTTCTAGTAATCTCGTTATTCAGTGCGGTAATCACAGCTGGTAACCTTTTGACCCATTCCCGGGATCGCTTTTCTTGAATGAATTCTTTTGCGTATTGATATCCAAATAACCGCTCAGCAAGAGTCCGATTAAATCGTTCTACAATTGCCTGATCGCGATGTAACTCAGTATGCCCTCGTCGTATTGTGACATTGTGATGTTTCATTGTTGATAACACTACACCTTGAAATTCCTTGCCAGGATCAACTTGTAACAGATTTGGCCAACGCAGAGGACCTCGTCGATAAATCTTTTCAAATGCAGAAGCGACTTCAGTTGATGATTTTGTTTTCAGCGGTTCTGCTTCTTTGTATCGACTCGCAACATCAACTACGGTTAGCGCGTATTTGTAACCGTTGTCATGAGGTAAAAATAATATATCAGCCTGATGAACTTCATTGGGTCCGGTAACATCAAAATGCGAGTAATTAACTCGTTTAGGCGCTGGTAGATAGATTTGCCAAATAGCCTGTTTAGATAACCAATTAGCCGCAGTGGTTTTTTTCACTTTTGCAGCGCTAGCGAGTTTATTGATTGCAGCGCTACCCCGCCAGTATCCTTTTGGAGAATAGTAAATAGATTCCATGTTGTTATTAATTACCGGCACCTAACATCAATTTGCTTTTCATAGCTGATTTTATCAAAAATGAAGCCAATTATTCTTTGAAAGATTTATCAGGAATAGCATTTAACGCATGAATTAATTTCACATCTGCTAGATGCCTGTGTTGCAGGTTGCTGCTTTTATAAGCAACATCATGAAGGTGACAGGCCTTATCAATGGCGTTTATTGGTTCTTTACCACGTCGAGGTTGATTTTGATCATCAAGTCTGATATCTAATCGTGTTCCCGGTCCACAGTAGCTATATCCTGGAAGGTGCTTTTCTCCGGGGTACTTTGCCCATGGGGTTCCAGGGAGCTTTGCCAATTTGGCTGCGATATCACCTCCTCGTTTTTTTTAAAAACATCTCCGGATTGTAAAATCTTTGATTTTGTAGAAATAAATCTAAATTTCTTTGTACCACATTGCACGCATTTACCAGAAAGCGCTGATCGGTTATTTCTAGTTGTAATCGTCGTCAAGTCATCTGTGCCAGTACGCGTTTTACACTTCACACAATATAGATCCATAATTTACGTATAGAAACATGGATATAATTGATTTTTCAGCGACTAAAACAAGAGAACCGGTTAAGCATCATGCAGCGCTACCAAACTCTATCCGGATGATTATAATCGGGCCATCTGGATCCGGCAAGACGCAATTGTTACTCAATTTAATAATGAGATGGATGAAGTGGGATAAGTTGTATTTAGTTGCTCCTAGCGTAGATGATCAACGATGCTATGAAGTGCTAAAGGATTTTAACGACAGCGCGGTAGAAAAATCCGGAGAGGGTATTATTGAGTTTATAACCGATATCGATGAAGCACCGAACATTGATGATATTGATGGAGATATTAATAATTTAGTCGTATACGACGATATAATGTTAGATAAACAAAAAAAATCCTGCTAGGATCTTTTCCCGGGGGCGTCACAAAAACACTGACGTGATATATGTCACTCAACGCTACACTCAGGTTCCAAAAGTCATCAGAGATAACTGCAATATTCTTTCTGTATTCAACGGCGTTGATACACATACGCTACGAAATATTTGGCAGACATGGTGTTCTGATATGGACTTCAATCAATTTCGAGATTTCTTTAGTCATGCTCAGTCGACTCCGCACGGATTCGCAACAATAAATCTACATGATCCTCGGACACGATATAGTATCGGACTGGATCAAATATTTGGTTGAAATCATTTATTATTTTTGTTAACCAGAACTGAACTTCCAGCAGCAGAGAGGGTGAATGACAACGACGTTGGCGTATATAAGGAAATCTTATTTTATCGAATAGACGCCATTTTTTTTACTATTTGGTGGAAGCCTCAGATTTCCGAATCGACGCTCGGAAAATTGTGAGGTTCACCATCTCTGCTGCTCCAGATCCACAAGATTTGAAGTTTTTACTTAACATAAACACGAATAATTTCATGCAAGACGTTATCATTTTAACAAATGGTATGGTGAAGAAAGATACCTGTCCTGATCTCCGGGACTAACGTTTATTTTCAAAACCATATTAGAGTTATCCCATCGATTCTTACGCATAACTACCGCCAGATGTTGACGTAGGAATGTTTGCTCACACAACAAGACGAAACATGAAAGGAAGATTATATTTTACAGATATGTGGGGACGTTCATACTTGACACGATCTAGTTCAACGCAATGATACTAAATATAGATATATTTATGTTGCCTCTGAATGCCTCTAATGTTCTATTGTGAGATAAACTTAATCGTTAGTTTGTAATATGACAGATAAAACATATGCAGGTATATTTCAAACTGAAATCAATCAATATCCTTATCAATCCTTATACCACCTTATGTAATAATAGATTTCGTCCAGATAAAAACGTTCGTAATCACTCAATGATATTGAATAATTCTGTACGCAGTCGAGATAATAAGTCTGAACCTGCATTCTTGCACAACAATTTCTAGAATCATGTCTTCTGAAAGCAACGGTAAGTGAAAGGAGTTTTTCAAAAAGAATTCATAGAGACAATCAGTTTTGTTCGTTATTTTCTTTTTTAGTATTTGCATTATGATAATAAACATGGACAATTTCATATATCTTTATATAGGAAGTATTTTACAGTTTGGTTATATATGTTGCAAGGGGCAAACAATGAGAGTACAGTTGGTGAATACATTAACAAAGTAAAAAGATCTGATTGTCTGAGATTTATTTGACATATTAGTCGTAATTAGTTCCTAATATATATCTATGAAACATACACACATACGCGCGAGCGCACGCGCAAACGCACACACACACACACACACATACGCGTTGGGGTGCATTTGTTTTAACTATCTATGATGTAGGGAATTTAGATGTTGGGAGCTGATATAGGTCACCGCCCCCTATATCTCAGGATTATACTGTTTTTACCCTGATAATCACACGCAAATATATGCGAGTGGAAAAGTAAAATCTAAGTATAACGATAGTGTCAAAGACTTTGTGTAGTAAAATCGGCAAGTATAAAGATATGTAGCTGCAATTAGTATGTTAAATGATATACATTTATTAGGTATTTGGATATATCATTACTGAAACTTTAGTCACGTATCACTACAAATTAGTCAAGTCAAAATATTGTGGCTTTCAATATATTTCTGCATTGCCAAATACTAACGTCCAAAGAGTATTACTGAACACCACTTCAGTGTATATAATTTACATTGCAGCAATATTAGTTTTTAATAATGACTGTGACAGAGTTAGGTAATTTTTCTAGATTCATTGATGCAGAGATTGTGTTGAAATATACGAGCACATAAATATGTTAGAGGGTATAAACATGCAAAACTGAAATTCGCCAAACGTTTTATATAATTTGCTATATGGATGTAGTTCATTTTTTAAAAAAAATGTGTACCTTCCATTTTTACTGGTTATTAAGAAAATTTATAGAAAACCGATCATATCTCCCGATCTGTCTTGAATAAATTAACGCGCTTCCCTCCTCCTCACTAATAGTGGAAGTGACGTAATTTGAGACACTACATACCGGCAACGTTAATAATGCATTATGGAGAACTCGCCCCATGGATAACTGATCCTGAGAGACTAATTGTGAGATGTCGCCACATGGTTATTAAGGCTTTATTTTTTATTGTTGTCTTTCTTTAACTTAATAACGTATTAAATCTATAAAACTTATAACTTTTCAGCTTTTCCATTTGATCAACTCCGCTTCTGTACTTGAACTCGATAAATAAAAGAACAGCCGCATTGACGCCTACTCAGGAAATGCGGTCTCTACTGAGTTCAATATCATGGTTTAATTTATTTGTTCTTCTTTGTAAGTGTTCGTAATTGTATTATGTCTTATTCATACAAACTATTTAAAGTTGAACGAGTTTAAGAAATGTTTCACTACTAAATTACCGATGTAAAATAATTAGGTTTAAATTATTTTGTTATATTTATCAACCCCATGATCATGCGTAATTCCGCGCCCGAACGGGATTTGGTTACCTTAAATCCATACATGAATTTAAACATTCCACGTACCTGGAACATAATGAGAAAATCGTTTTTAAATCAAATTTAAATGTTATGTTTAAATCCTGTTCAAAATTGAATAATATTTCACTCGGTCCGAATAAGCTTGGAAATTTGGAGAATCAGCCAGATATCTGGGCCGAATAAGTCAGCAATATGTACTGAATTATCTTGGTCCGAATTTGAGAGTAATTACCACCTTAATTAATAACGTTAGTATAATATTTGTATCAATCAAGAAAGTTAACAGCAACATTTTTTTAATTTTTTATGGTGGTCTTTCGGGATGTGTTGTTATTAGAAATGCAACGAGA
Source organism: Unio pictorum (assembly GCA_030141615.1). NCBI lineage: Eukaryota > Metazoa > Mollusca > Bivalvia > Unionida > Unionidae > Unio > Unio pictorum. The sequence goes on from JARLTB010000224.1 coordinate 2,105,066, forward strand.
GTATATGAACACACAGACTTTCAATTATAGGTGTAAGTTATTTTTCTATAATCGATATTACACAAACAAGATGAATGGTGTATGTAATCTAGAAAATGTATTCAACAAGCAAGACACTTAGTTCTTCGTTTCTGAACAAATCTCACAAGTGAAATATTCTTCCTTGTTTGTCTTTTGTTTTCCGGGTTGACTTCGTATCAGTTTTCTTCCCGAAACTTTCTGAAATTGCATATGTTTGGAGTTTACTTCCTTGTACAGGTGAATCAGTACCTCATATTAAGACACATTGTTAATGTATTCAACAAATTGAGTAACCACCACTTGGCAACATATTTGTTGATAACAGTAAATTTTTTAGGTACACATTTCTATCTTTTAAATAATTTATTTCAAAGAGAATATTAAATAGGTTTTCTTGATGACAACTTTCGGGGTGACTTTTCCCAACATTTTGTGCGACTTCTCTAGATACGTCTGGGCGAATTCTTCCAGTGCGAGTTGTCAATTGGGCGAATTCTACATATACCGTTGATAATGCAATCAAGCATTCTATGAGTTGGCTGCTGCGCTTGAATGTTTAAATTAAGTCGACTGTCAGTGAAGACAGTGGTTTGGATCACAATTCTGAAGTAGAAAATTCCATAAACATCCAACATTACATGATAGGTTAATGCCCCCCCCCAATGTAAGAAATGGAACAAAGCTTTCATGTGTTGGTGTGTTCCTCCCGATATGTAGTTTTGTGGCTTATATTATGGTGATTTGATTCTTAAAATTAGATCATGCTCAAAGACGTTTTCCCAGAAATTGTTAAATTCATTTATTTGATTTTGAATTTTGAACGCAGTACAGTGTACTATCTTCGTTTAGCTAAAAAACAAAAAGATTGTAATAATCCGTATTTTACCGTGTCATTCTTCGAATTGTATATTTATTTCATATTGAGTTCCACTGTGCTCGAGTGGGGGTCCATATATATTTTAATCTGAATTGTACTTCACCCGACTCGAACTTGGTCGCCTCTTATTTATTTATTTATTTATTTATTTATTTATTTATTTATTCAGTCTTTTCAAAGACTTTCTTAACTTGTTTAAGGTACCCTTTCATATGGGTTCTATGTGGAGTACGGAAGCTTCCCATGGGTGGTATAGAGGAAGAATAAAGTATTATATATGTTCCTTGTCTGTTTGTTTTTTCTCCTAAAAGATTAATTGGCAAGGCATATTGAGAGACACTTAACTTGTATATCTTATTCACACTTTAGAGTTGCGTATTGAAACATCTTGTGTCTACTTGATACTTCGTTGCACAAACTGGATACGAATCGCATACGTTAATCGTCTCAAATGACGTCACATCCTGTTTGTATGTAAGGAAGCTAACACATTCGCAGCAAGGACTTTCCGTTTTATCTCTGAAAAGAGGACAATATATTTTTATAAAATGTAAGTGCAAATACAAAATATGCAAATATAAAAAGTAGGGATAGATTAAATACGCAAACTACTAAATATCCATGTTTTTTACAATAATATTATGCAGGTCCAGGTTTTTGTCCCCTTTAAGGAACACATTTATTTCTTTAGGCTTTAGAACGAAAATGAAGAGGAATTTACATTAATGTTGATTAAATCCCAAATAATTCTAATTGCTATATCACAAGTCCAAACGTGAAGAAGTATTCGAATGAATTCCAATATTATTTTTTGCGCTGATGTATACATAGTCTCGAAGAGATTGGTGTACCAACAGTCTTCATATATCACAATGATATAATCCAGATTGTTTGTGCATACATTTACAATACTCCCAAAATAATTTTGGTCCAAATTTAACACTTTGTACTTCCAATAAATAATTTAAATAAAAAGTTCTACTATTAGTTTTGAACACAACTGAAAATCATTTCACGGTTTGATAAGAATGAAATAATGTTGTTTATATCAACCTTGAATAAAAACTTAGAATTTTTAAATGACCAGGACGAGGGTCAACATTTAACTTCTGAACATCATCAGCTTTTAAACAAGTTTATACCTTGAAATCAAATATCAGTAAACAATTCTTTAAAAAAAGGAAAGATAACTTTCCAACCACTCTACACTCAAAAGCTCAGGAGTACAAAACGTAAATATTCACCACACATCCCCTCATCCAGAATACGAAATCTTTATGCAGCACAGATTTCTTTCAGATGCTGGTCAAATACACTCACGTTCTGATAATAATAAAAATTAGCTATTACGATGTCTTATGAATGTCACAAAATATACAGAAAGCAATATTGTACACGTATGGGTGTATGTGCAATTTGATTACAGTTTCTGTTGACAGGCCTAATGTAAAATTTGTATTCATACAACATCAGATTCTATTTCAGCAATCTCTTATCTTTGCTTTTCCTTTTGCTCATGGAAGGGATTCGTTTGTTATCATATAATACAATAGTCAGAAATGGAGCTAAAGAAATATTCACTTAAACGTTTTGCACCTGTTGCAAAGCTATTTTCTCTGGTGCATGGGTGTTCCACACAATTGATGTCTTCTTGAATTATTAAGTTACCAACACCTACATCTTTTACATCAACACAGATTTGAAATAATTGACTAAACATTGGAGCTTACAGAACTGGTTCGATCTTAAGTATTGACATTTAGCCTCTTGTCACGTTCAGAGCAATAAATTAATTGATAAGATGTTCAGCATTATGAGAACGTTTGAGCCAATTGTACAATAATATCTAACCATATATTAAAAAAATCGCATCAGTTACATTTTATTAACATACACGGGGAATTTTGAGATAGCCTTTTTTACCCTAAGTATTGCATGATTTACTTCATCATGTTACGCAATATGTTCTGAAATGAAGAACAAAACATCACTTTTACGTAACTTAACAGTCCAACAAACTTGCGCCACTCACTCGACCAAAGACTATTCGAATGGTTCCCAATTGATGTTTCAGATATCTTTGTACATGATGACATCATTGATGAACGTGTCAGTATTATCTAGGTAAGATGAAATAATGCTCATCAAATGCTGGAATGATGAAAGTGAATTTTTTGTATACCTAAATGGCATGACATTATATTGATAATGGCCATGTTATATTGTTAATGTTACGAATCCAACAGGAATGGTCGGCATCAGTATTAAAAATAAAGATTGTTGGTGTATAGCTATGTAGTGTAGTTGTTTGGTTTGCGCGCGTGTATCGGATCCTTGACAAGAATAAATATACGATTATAAATATCAGTGCAGAGTGTCAGTTCAAATGATGTTGCTAACAGCAGCACATCCCAAGCTATTCCTTGCGATGAAACAAGTATTATGATCAAGCTTGAACACACTCATAGTTTTGTAACGGGACATCGCAAATACATTAAAAAGCACAAACACACCAGTAGGTAAATATAGATGGTGATTGTTAACTTCTATTGTACATTAACATTTTCACCAAATATTATTTGTGTGTGTGTAATCGTTTGTGGAAATACTTTCACGCAACAAAGACGGATGGATTTTTTCTTTGATCAGCGGCAACTGAGTTTCAGAAAAAAACATTCCTATCCACTTCAGGATACTCCTTGCATTAGTTCCTCATTTCACAAAATACATTGTTTTCCATACGTTTTATTGTCATGTATTTATATAATATATTAGATTAGACGATTTTCTCTAATTGATTTGTTATTGTAGATCTTCGATGCTATTATATCTATTATGAACATAATTTTTAGTATCCACTACCCGTTTCGTTATCTATACTAATAAAAACTAGTACACATATCCAATAGAGACGTTTTCTTGTTTTTCTCATACGAGTTTCCCATGTTTACATCGCTGTAGTTCAAAGGTAGTCTTTGGGTCGGTTAGTGTATTAATAGACTTCTGATAGGTGTTGCGAAAACCATTAAACAGCTTGTGAGCCTCGTTGATAAAATGTTTGATACACTTAAGCGAAACAGCGGTTTAATCTTTTCTTTAAAATTAGGTACATTCTACTGTATTGGTAGATTGATACCAGATTTGGCTATGAATATTGTATTTTATTGTGTATTAGACCTTTGTGATTGATTTAGGGTAGAGTAACTATGGTCTATTTGACTTACTGATATCGGAGTTAAAGATCTAGCCTAGTTTGATAACTTAGATTGCCCTGAATGCGAACATTTGACACATACTAATCATTTTAGTATGTTTCGGATCTAATACCAGGTTGAGTTAAACACAACTATTTCATTGCCTCCTCTTTTATGAATAGTATTTGGAATCATTTGCGGCTGTGTCATTTATATTTTGAGATGAATCATATATTTAAAGAATGCATTGGAACTACAAGGTGCTCATTGCAATAATTCTGGATAACCACACTGCTCAGAGGTTATTGTTAATTCGGACAAGAACATTGTTTTGTAAATAAGCACGTCAAATATTATTGGAATTCATTTGAATGCTAGCTTGGACGTGTGATATAACATATATGCATAGCTGGAATTTAATTCCTAACACATCAAGTTCGATTAAAATGTTCACTTTCCAAATTAGTGATGAAAATGTATTTGTCAATTTTATTACATTTCTTAGTTTAACTTTTTTCTTGTAGTTAGTCTTAGTTTTGCAACAAACACTGGGAGATGGACACTTCAGGGTATTCAGTAAATTTGTGAGCCGCGAATCGATTTAACGCCGCAGGTGTTGTAAATAGGTTAAGACACATTCTTCAAAATAGTGCGGTGTTTCCGAAATAACTTTTCAACTAATAGCTTTTCAACTAACCCTGAACTTTTAATACTACTAGGACGGCGACAAAATAGGCTCTGGTACAAACATCTCACAAGTTCGATGAACTACACAGAAATTAAGTACAAATACCAGGACCTTCTGTATATTTAAAGTTTTCGTTTTGTTCTTTGTGCTGGGCTTTTTTCATCCAGTTCATTCTTTTATTTTGAATGTTGGACTGGAGTCCAAATTGTACAATTTAGTCATATAACGCCATATATTGTTTCGTGGAAAACGTGTGCATTGGAGACATTAGATGAACACAAGTAAAGTACAAAAGAAACAATTTGCAAGCATATTTTGTTTTGATAAACTTGTTTCATGCGATGTTGTTAGTAACAAGTGATGCTCAAAAGGTTCGCTTTTGAAATTAATTCGATCTTTCCTTTATGAATTTATGATTTGGAAATTAAACACTCTTGATCTCTAAATCCTCAACAAAAACATTTACGACTGCAAACGTCGTGGGCACATAAACGTATGCATGCAATCCTTTGATTTTAGTAATATCATCGAATTGCCCTTGATAATAATGCACAAAAAATGAACGGTCCATTTGTTAAATTGGATTATAGAAAAATATAAAGATCAAGTCTAAGGTGATATCCAATATTCTATAGATTTGTGGAATTCCTTGTCTGAAACACGCAGATGACAATGTCAAGTTAAATATAACTCAAACTAATGCACAACAGTTTGAAGTCTCCTCTATGGATCGAGTTTAGTACATGGGAATAATTAACATCCAAAGTCATTGACAAAATTGAACATATTAAAACAATCCAATGACAAGTTTAACACGACTAAAGCAAACCCCACTCTTCACATGACCCATGTTTCACTTGCATAAGTGATGGATGACGGTCGCAGTACCAAACGCAGAATCGTCCATATTAACACCTCACAAGATGAATGTCTTTAGCCCGTACAATATTGGACATAGCAAAGCAGCTAAGAGAAGCAGAAAGCATTTATATAAATGCATGTTTCAATTAAAAAAACTTCAAATGGTGTAGGCTATTTGTTATATATTGAAAGTATTTTTTTTAAGACGTCCGTGGAGCCCTCGAGTTTCGAGTGTTTTAAAATATCTCTAAAATATCTCTGAAATACATAAAACACACATACACACCATAGAATCATGGGGAAAGGGATTTAACGTTTACTTGATTTAGGATTCATTTAGTAGTATATATGTATTAGATATATAGGTGCCACGAAAAAACTATTGGACTTTTAATATCAAATAAAATAGATGGACTTGCCTTCATCAAAGTTTAGCTGCTTCAATCCCTTTCTGTAACTAAATCCTACTCCTCTTTATGCGGCTGCTTTAGATGCTTTGGTAATGATAAACGGCAAATCTTAGGGAGTAGAGATAGTAATAAAAGGTTTATAAATTTGGCACGTGGAGGTCGCTGTCCTTTAGGTTAGTTAAAAAATTATAATAAATGTGTTTCAGATTCTTTAATCTCGCCAAAATGTCTTACAGCATACAGCGTTGTTTTTTCACTCCCTTTCTATTTTGCTTTACAATTAAAAGCTTTTTTCTACAACTCCAACTCCTCTTCGTCTTCTTCATAAAGATGTTTGTATGCTCGTGTGCAAGGGCATCTCATGGTGACTTTGTTTAGCTATTTCGCTTGCAATATGAGGATAGGGTCATGATGGGTACCCCGAATAAAACCATTATTATCTTGCTGATATTAAAAGTAATGATTTGGATTAAAAATACTGAAACCATACTTGTGTAAGCATATAAATAAAGTTCTGATTTAGATGATCTCCAGTTCATAAATATCATGGCCGTTAGTGTCCTGGTTCCGTATATGTGCTCTGAGATTTAAGTGATTTTCCATTTTCCATCATCAAAAACTCTGTATATGCAGATACTCGAAAATGCCGCCGTAGCAAATTACTTTGCCAACACCAATGGCATGTAACGATTTATAGGATAAAAACATTAAGTAAAAAGGATATTAAAATGTAATGCCAAATAGGCAATTAACATGATTTTATTCATTATATATAGGGGAGCATGATGTCAACCAAACCAATGCAGCCGTAGACTCGAAATCATCGGTCGCAGGTGAGAACAACATTTTCTTTCTTTCTTTCTTTCTTCTTTCTTTATTTATATCTTTCTCTCTCTCTCTCATATAAACGTTTGACATCTGTAAGAGTTATAAAATGTTTCAAACAGATAAGAAGGTATGTGAAAGCATCATTAGCGAGTTATCCACGGCGACTCTAAGATGGATATGTTTCAAAAGAAGAAGTCTGAGGAAACTTAGCTTCGTGAGTTCACCATAACTGCAACATCACTGCAACTTACATTGGAACCAAACACAACCCATGCTCTCTTCAGCTGCGATGTTTCATTCAACGCAATAACCATTCTGGATATGCTTCATAACCGGCGTGGTAGGATGGTCAGTAAATCAATGAAGGAATCACAATGTCATCAAATGTCCGAATAAGTGCCATTCCCAACAATACGAATATTAACTCACTTCTGGTTCTAAACTGTAGTCTGGATAAATATGTGGATAATCTTGCTGTGTTAGGAAGCAGAGCTTCTAACAACTACAACTGCACTATTACTCTTCGACAAAACTCCTTGGTTAATTTAAACGTGTGGTATTGTTACAGTGTGAATTTGACACAGTCAGGTGTTTCGGTAATTTTAATTTATTGAGATCATATCAATATATGTTATGTGCTGGTACCATAACTACAAAACTTCTTACTACGTATTTATATTAATTTTAGCAGAGAAATTTGTTTGATTTTTAAAACGAAATCAACGAATTTGTTTTGCTCATTATAAATTTATAGCTATCATTATGTAAGCATTGGGATTCCTAATCACCTCTGTTCTGAAGAAGATATTACAATTTGGTCTCTGAAGGTATCAGATTCAAAAATGCTCCATTCGAAACAGTTTTGATATTTTCATACACCTAACTGTCAACATACAGTCTGAATTAGTGGATGAAACGCTTATTGTTTCAAAAATGTTTATACCACAAATCAGGCAATTACTATATAAACAGTTATATTTCGTACATAAATGTCCCATGGTTTTTACACATGTAGATTTGTCGCCTTTGAAGCCGAATCGGCTTTTCCAGACACATGTATTGTTTGATTAGAAGAAACAGTCAAGGCGTCTTTGGGTCATCCTTCAACGTACTAAACGGTGCATATATTTTATTAAAATCCTGCCATTTTTACATTGATATAATATGCCGAATATTCTGGAATCTCTTGACCCTTTCACGAGATCGTTTATCTTCGATGAATACTTTTGCGTATTGATATAGAAAAAACCGCTCAGCAAGTGTCCGATTAAATCGTTCAACAATTGCCTGATCACGGTGTATTACAGTATGTCCTCGTCGTCACGTGGCATTATGATGCTTCATTGTTGATAACACTACACCCAGAAATTCCTTTCCTGGATCAACCTGCAATTGATTCGGCCACTGAAGTAGACCTCGTCGATAAATTCGTTCAAACACAGAAGCTACTACAGTTGATGACTTTGTCGTTAATGGTTCAGATTGTTTTGTATCAACTCACAACATCAACCACGGTTAGCGCGTATTTGTACGTGTGTTTATTAACAGTATCATGCGGGAGAAATAATATATCAGCCGGATGAACTTCATTAAGGGAGCTGACATCAAAATGTGCGAAGTTAATTTGTTTAGGGGGTTGTAGATAGATCTGCCATGTGACCTGTTTGTATAACCAATCTGCCGCGGTGGTATTTTTTACTTTTGCGGCGTTAGCGAGTTTATCGATTGCTGATTTACGCCGCCAGTATCCTCTTGGGGAATAATAAATAGATCCCATATTGTTTTTTATTGCCAGCACCCAGCATTAATTTACTTTTCATCGCTGATTTTATCAACCACGAACGTATTTTTTCTTTGAAGTATGTACCAGTGATTAAATTTAACGGATGAATCAATTTCACATCTGCGATATGTCTATGTTGCAGATCGCTACTTTTATAAGCAACATTATGAGCATGACAAGCTTTATCAATAGCGTTTATTGGATATTTGCCGGATCGGGGTTGGTCTAAGCCATCAAGTCTGTCAAGTTCCAGGGCCACAATGACTATACCCTGGAAGGTGTTTTTCTCCTGGATATTTTGCCCATGGAGTCCCGGGAAGTTTTGTCAATTTTGCTGCGATATCACCTCCATTTTTGATTTAAAATCATTACCCGATTTCATAGAAACAAATCTTAAAAAAATTGTACCACTTTGTACACACTTACCAGCAAGTGCTGATCTGTTATTGCTTGTTGTAATTGTTGTCAAGTCGTTTGTGCTAGTAAGCGTCTTATATTTCGCACAATATAGATCCACAATTTATTTGTAATAACATGAATATAATTTATTTTTCGGGCGACAGAAACACGAGAACCCGTTAAGCATTATGCAGCGCTACCAAATTGATGATTATACTTGGACCATCTAAAAGTGGTAAAACACAATTGTTACTTAGTCTGATATGTCCGTCAGTAAAGACTTTTGCGTTGCTAGTAAGCAAGCTTTTTAGAGCTAACGATATCCGGGTTGTATTTTAAATGTAGAAATTATCATTTGAAATCAGAGGCCGGTTTCGTATAGTTGAGTTCCACTTCTGTGTTAATCACAATTAAAGCACATGAATACTGTATTTTATGATCGTAAAATGTAACATCATTAACGATCAAAATAATGCTATAAAATATCAACCTAAATAAATAACTTGCATCTCTAGCTACCAGAAAACGAGACACAGTCCCTAGTCTACAAGAAACATGTAAAAATAAAAAGGCATATTATTGATATTGCCATCTGAGCAAAATTTCACATTTACATCTCAGTCTCGTTATTTGAACGATACATTCATAAATTCATAATTTCAGTTTTACGTTGATTAATCGACACCTGAACGATACAATCATTACATACATGCCTTTACCTTGGTAAGTCGTTATATGAACGATATAACCAAACTTACAGGTTTTTACATCTGTCAAGTTATACGAGCTATAAATTTATAAATTCATACATATACATGTAATTGTTAATCGGGTGATAAGACGTTATTCACGTCAGTTTTGAAGTGCCTTTTGTTGAAATCAACCCTTGAGGTTTTTTCATTGAGTTACTTGTTGTTAATAGTTCCATGTTATTAACATTATAATTTTTCTTATCTTTTGTTTATGGTGCTATCAGATTTGTTTACATTTAAAATGTGTTTATAAATAATAATCTTATAAACACAGCTGCTTTCGGTGTCTTTACTAATCTAGTCGTGTCAGAATTATCTAGGTAAGATGAAATAATGCTCATTAAATGCTGGAATGCTGAAGGTGAATTTTTTTTATACCTAAATGGCATCACATTATATTGATAATGGCCATATTAAATTGTAAATATTACGAATCCGTGAGGGAATGGTCGGCATCAGTATTCAAAATAAAGATTGTTGGTGTACAGCTATGTAGTGTAATTGTTTGGTTTGCGTGCGTGTATCGGATCCTTGACACGAATAAATATAAGATTATAAATATCAGTGCAGAGTTTCAGTTTAACTGATGTTGCTAACAGAAGCACATCCCAAGCTATTTTTTGCAATGAAACAAGTATTATGATCAAGCTTGAACACACTCATAGTTGTGTAACGAGACATCGCAAATACATCCAAAAGCACAAACATACCAGTAGGTAAATATAGATGGTGATTATTAACATAGATTGTACATTAACATTGTCATCAAATATTATTTGCGTGTGTGTAATCGTTAGTAGAAATACTTTCACGCAGCAAAGACGGATGGATTTCTTTGATCAGCATCAACTGAGTTTCAGAAAAAAAAACATTCCTATCCACTTCAGGAAACTCCTTGCATTAGTTCCTCATTTCACAAAATACATTGTTTTCTATACGTTTTAGTGTCATGTATTTATATAACATATTAGATTAGACGATTTTCTCTAATTGATTTGTTATTGGAGATCTTCGATGCTATTATATCTAGTATGAACATAATTTTTAGTATCCACTACCCGTTTCATTATCTATACTAATAAAATTAGTAAAGTTAGTGACTTCATTTTATTTCTGCACCATATCCAATAGAGACGTTTTCTTGTTTTTCTCATACGAGTTTCCCATGTTTACATCGCTGTAGTTCAAAGGTAGTCTTTGGGTCGGTTAGTGTATTAATAGACTTCTGATAGGTGTTGCGAAAACCATTAAACAGCTTGTGAGCCTCGTTGATAAAATGTTTGATACACTTAAGCGAAACAGCGGTTTAATCTTTTCTTTAAAATTAGGTACATTCTACTGGATTGGTAGATTGATACCAGATTTGGCTATGAATATTGTATATATTGTGTATTAGACCTTTGTGATTGATTTAGGGTAGAGTAACTATGGTCTATTTGACTTACTGATATCGGAGTTAAAGATCTAGCCTAGTTTGATAACTTAGATTGCCCTGAATGCGAACATTTGACACATACTAATCATTTTAGTATGTTTCGGATCTAATACCAGGTTGAGTTAAACAACTATTTCATTGCCTCCTCTTTTATGAATAGTATTTGGAATCATGTGCGGCTGTGTCAATTATATTTTGAGATGAATCATATATTTAAAGAATGCATTGGAACTACAAGGTGCTCATTGCAATAATTCTGGATAACCACACTGCTCAGAGGTTATTGTTAATTCGGACAAGAACATTGTTTTGTAAATAAGCACGTCAAATATTATTGGAATTCATTTGAATGCTAGCTTGGACGTGTGATATAACATATATGCATAGCTGGAATTTAATTCCTAACACATCAAGTTCGATTAAAATGTTCACTTTCCAAATTAGTGATGAAAATGTATTTGTCAATTTTATTACATTTCTTAGTTTGACTTTTTTCTTGTAGTTAGTCTTAGTTTTGCAACAAACACTGGGAGATGGACACTTTAGGGTATTCAGTAAATTTGTGAGCCGCGAATCGATTTAACGCCGCAGGTGTTGTAAATAGGTTAAGACCCATTCTTCAAAATAGTGCGGTGTTTCCGAAATAACTTTTCAACTAATAGCTTTTCAACTAACCCTGAACTTTTAATACTACTAGGACGGCGACAAAATAGGTTCTGGTACAAACGTCTCACAAGTTCGATGAACTACACAGAAATTAAGTACAAATACCAGGACCTTCTGTATATTTAAAGTTTTCGTTTTGTTCTTTGTGCTGGGCTTTCTTCATCCAGTTCATTCTTTTCTTTTGAATGTTGGACTGGAGTCCAAATTGTACAATTTAGTCATATAACGCCATATATTGTTTCGTGGAAAACGTGTGTCTTGGAGACATTAGATGAACACAAGTAAAGTACAAAAGAAACAATTTGCAAGCATATTTTGTTTTGATAAACTTGTTTCATGCGATGTTGTTAGTAACAAGTGATGCTCAAAAGGTTCGCTTTTGAAATTAATTCGATCTTTCCTTCATGAATTTATGTTTTGGAAATTAAACACTCTTGATCTCGAAATCCTCAATAAAAACATTTACGACTGCAAACGTCGTGGGCACATAAACGTATGCATGCAATCCTTTGATTTTAGTAATATCATGGAAGTGCCCTTGATAATAATGCACAAAAAATGAACGGTCCATTTGTTAAATTGGATTATAGAAAAATATAAAGTTCAAGTCGAAGGTGATATCCAATATTCTATAGATTTGTGGAATTCCTTGTCTGAAACACTCAGATGACAATGTCAAGTTAAATATAACTCAAACTAATGCACAACAGTTTGAAGTCTCCACTAAGGATCGAGTTTAGTACATGGGAATAATTAACATCCAAAGTCATTGACAAAATTGAACATATTAAAACAATCCAATGACAAGTTTAACACGACTAAAGCAAACCCCACTCTTCACATGACCCATGTTTCACTTGCATAAGTGATGGATGACGGTCGCAGTACCAAACGCAGAATCGTCCATATTAACACCTCACAAGATGAATGTCTTTAGCCCGTACAATATTGGACATAGCAAAGCAGCTAAGAGAAGCAGAAAGCATTTATATAAATGCATGTTTCAATTAAAAAAACTTCAAATGGTGTAGGCTATTTGTTATATATTGAAAGTATTTTCTCTAAACGAGTTTAGAGTGTTTTAAAATATCTCTAAAATACATAAGACACACATACACACCAGAGAATCATGGGGAAAGGGATTTAACGTTTACTTGATTTAGGATTCATCTAGTAGTATATATTTATTAGATATAAAGGTGCTATGAAAAAACTATGGGACTTTTAATATCAAATAAAATAGATGGACTTGCCTTCATCAAAGTTTAGATGCTTCAATCCCTTTCTGTAACTAAATCCTACTCCTCTTTATGCGGCTGCTTTAGCTGCTTTGGTAATGATAAACGGCATCTCTTAGGGAGTAGAGATAGTAATAAAAGGTTTATAAATTTGACACGTGGAGGTCGCTGTCCGTTAGGTTAGTTAAAAGATTATAGTAAATGTGTTTCAGATTCTTTAATCTCGGCATGATGTCTTGTAGCATACAGCGTTGTTTATTCTCTACCTTTCTATTTTGCTTTACAATTAAAAGCTTTTTCTACAACTCCAACTCCTCTTTGTCTTCTTCATAAAGATGTTTGTATGCTCGTTTGCAAGGGCATCTCATGGTGACTTTGTTTAGCTATTTCGCTTGCAATATGAGGATAGGGTCATGATGGGTACCCCGAATAAAACCGTTATTATCTTGCTGATATTAAAAGTAATGATTTGGATTAAAAATACCGAAACCATAATTGTGTAAGCATATAAGTAAAGTTCTGATTTAGATGATCTCCATTTCATAAATATCATGGCCGTTAGTATCCTGGTTCCGTATATGTGCTCTGAGATTTAAGTGATTTTCCATTTTCCATCATCAGAAACTCTGTATATGCAGATACTCAAAAATTCAGCCGTAGCAAATTACTTTGCCAACACCAATGGCATGTAACGATTTATAGGATAAAAAAAATAAAGTAAAAAGGATATTAAAATGTAATGCCAAATAGGCAATTAACATGACTTTATTCATTATATATAGGGGAGCATGATGTCAACCGAACCAATGAAGCCGTAGACTCGAAACCATCGGTCGCAGGTAAGAACAGCATTTTCTTTCTTTATTTCTTCTTTTTTTATCTCTATGTTTTTCTCTCTCTCACATATAAACGTTTGACATCTGGAATAGTTCTCAAATGTTTCAAACAGATAAGAAGGTATGTGAAAGCATCATTAACGAGTTATCCACGGCGACTCTAAGATGGATATGTTTTAAAAGAAGAAGTCTGAGGAAACTTAGCTTCGTGAGTTCACCATAACTGCAACATCACTGCAACTTACATTGGAACCAAATACGACGCATGCTCTCTTCAGCTGCGATGTTTTGTCCAACGCAATAACCATTCTGGATATGCTTCAATACCGTCGTGATAAGATTGTCAGTAAATCAATGAATGAATCACAATGTCATCAAATGTTCGAATAAGTGCCATTCCCAACAATACGAATATTGACTCACTTCAGGTTCTAAACTGTAGTCTGGATAAATATTTGGATAATCTTGCTGTGTTAGGAAGCATAGCTTCTAACAACTACAACTGCACTATTACTCTTCGACAAAACTCCCTGGTTAATTTAAACGTGTGGTATTGTTACAGTGTGAATTTGACACATTCGGGTGTTTCGGTTATTTTAATTTATTGAGATCATATCAATATATGTTATGTGCTGGTACAATAACTACGAAACTTCTTATTACGTATTTATATTAATTTTAGCAGAGAAATTCGTTTGATTGTTACAACGAAATCAACGAGTTTGTTTTGTTCATTATAGATTTATATCTATCATTATGCAATCATTGGGATTCCTAATCAGCTCTGTTCTGAAGAAGATATTACAATTTGGTCTCTGAAGGTATCACATTCCAAAATGCTCTATTCGAAACAGTTTTGTTAATTTCATACACCTTACTGTCAACATACAGTCTGAATTAGTGGATGAAACGCTTATTGTTTCAAAAATGTTTATACCACAAATCAGGCAATTACTATATAAACAGTTATATTTCGTACATAAATGTCCCATGGTTTTTACACATGTAGATTTGTCGCCTTTAAAGCCGAATCGGCTTTTCCAGACACATGTATTGTTCGATTAGAAGAAACAGTCAAGACGTCTTTGGGTCATCCTCCAACGTACTTAACGGTGCATATATTTTATTAAAATCCTGCCATTTTTCCATTGATATAATATTCCGAATAGTCGGGAACAAACCACACTAGTTCACGAACCAAACTTTGCATCTGGTCTTTGTTGCTACTGTGGCGAAAGAAAACAAATTTGTTAAATTGTTGAACCATTTTGCTTTTGTTTAAATTGTATCTAAATACGTCATTGAGCTCCTGGTATTATAAAATCTTTCATATGTATTCCTTAAGTTTTCTGTTGAATAAACACTGAATAATATTATGTGCATTCAACAAAAGCAGCATTAAATCCTAAACAGACAATGCAATGTTTATGGTGATCCGTCTGTTACCTTATGTGCAAGATGACAAAACAAACAGCTGTGATTTCATTAGATATTCCGGTCATTTCACTGAAATATAACGTTTTCTAGAAAAGGAAAATTAACCTGTCTTGATTTTTGTATATGATGTTCATAGTTTAGAGCCTTCCATATGATAGCACGGGTCCAGCTCAACCTATACCTATCAAGTGCACTGAATATGATGAAAATAGAAATTAAAAAAAAATCATAATTGTTTTATTGATCTCTTGAAGAAACGAATGATAACCACGGATCTGGTTAGCAAGAGAACTGATTGACCCATTATCATCTGAAATGTCATGAATAAATTGATAGATAATCTACATGCATATAATCGACAGAAGAGGTCGATAAAACTATTATTCATGGTATAAAAATGAGGATTACATCATTAAGAAAACTCAGATACATCAGACTAATCATGATGCAATTTATTACAATTGCAATTTCACGTGGTTCAAATTGTACAGCATTAATTGTCTTTGGAATCGATGATGGACGGATATCATATTAGATGATACGCCATATATTATAATATAATTGGTTGCTTTTATGTAATGAAATAACCGACATACTGTGATCAGACAGGCTACAATTTAGTGTGTGAAGCCAGGATCGCTTGTGATCAGTCATTAATGACTTTGCTGACTTTCGTCGATTTTGCAGATATACATGTTAACGCTTATGAGGGGAAATAGGCATTATTCAGCTGCATAACTGTATTAGACTTACAATTATGGAGATGTTAAAAAACTCCTGAGAAAACATTTTTGTCTGGTCATAGTGAATTTGCGGCACAGCTAACATCACTGCAAGAATAATATTAATAACTCTTTAACGCTTTTCATCAACCAATTGGCCATTGTATAAACAGAACAAAGTTTCAAACAAGAAATGTTTCGGAACCAACCTTGTTGTACCTATTCTAATATGCCGCATATAATTTATGTTTAAAATCACCCACTTTATGATGATAGCGAATTCATTATGACTGTAAACTGGTAATATTGGTCATAGGGTTATAACATTGTTCACGTTTGAGTATTATGGTATATACATAAAAAAATGCATGCATGACGACAAAAGTGCGAACAGAGATGCATCATATCTAATTACATTGTATGTGTTAAGGTGATCTGTAAATTAGGAGGTTGTCTCTGGCCCTCAGTAGCTGACATAACGTTAAAATTTAACATGTTTTATGGAACTGATAAAAATACTTTTCATCAGAGAAAACAAACCAATGAGCTTGAGCGTTTCAGAGAGATAAAACAAGGAAATATCGGATCATATCATGATCACACTTTAGGTCACTGGTACATTGATGCATTTGAAACTACTGTCACATCAAAAACGTTAGCGTTATATCTTAATTTGAATAGCAGGGGATTTAATTAAAACGTTATTCGTTAGGACTGTTAATATAACTTTTGCTGTCTTTTGGATGTAGTGAGCATTTATGTAAGTTCGTTTTAAATATTCACTTTGTATGCTAAGGAAACTATATTAATTACTTAATTTTACAAAACCTATCGGTTTTCTCTCTTTTCTATTAGAATATTTAAATATATATCATATCGTTAACCGTAAAACTGTTGGGGCAGAGTTTTATTTGAAAGCGCTTCTGGGCTCAACCGATGTGGACACGGTTGATATACTTCTGTTATAAATAACGAATCCGAGAAAGAGTATGAACAAAACGTTGAAAGCAATATATTGCAAGTTCTTGTCCTGTTGGAAGAAAACATCATATAAAACTTTTCGTTAATGAAGCAAAAGTACATTTCATTTGCACAACAGCTCTGAATCCTGACTAATAAAAGATACAATGCCTACAATTATTATTATTTAATAGTCATCATTATTTCATTTGACCTGGAATAGCTGATGAGACGAAGAGTACAGATCATCTTGAATGGGAGTCATACTTCATGGGCGTTGCTATCATCTCCGCACAGAGGAGCAAGGATCCCATTACAAAGGTAAGTACTTCTTACAATGTTTTACACTGTCGCAACTGACATTTTGACATTGCTTGTTTTTTTTGTTTTGTTACATATTGATAGCTTTAGTATCATCGATAAGATGAACAGACGCCGCGACGCTTGGATATGATCTGATATGATTAAATATGACACAAAATTTCCTCTCGTTAGGTTGGAGCATGCATCGTAAATCCTAATAAACGCATAGTCGGAGTAGGGTATAATGGAATGCCAGATAGGGGCATAGTGGATAATGATGAAAAGTTTCCATGGCGAAAGGACCCTGGGTATGAAAACAACAAACACTTTTATGGTAAGTCTCTCTCTCTCTCTCTCTTTCTTTCTTTCTTTCTCTCTCTCTCTCTCTCTCTCTCTCTCTCTCTCTCTCTCTCTCTCTCTCTCTCTCTCCATTCATAATCCTTTCCCCAGTTTTCCCAGAATTTTACGAATTTTACGAGTCATCGGGACATTATTCAATAATCATCAGGCTTTCGACCATTTGATTTTTAACCTTCAGCTAATTCAACTGGTCCTCAAAATATCTGATATTTAATAAATTTAAACCACCTGCATTGAGAATAGTGGAACGATGAGCCACTGACCTTCAAACCTTTACTAGAAAATCCTGGTTATTTACCTTTAAAATAGTTGTTATAATAATAAAACTACCTTTGCCACTTGAGGCGTATGCTAACCAGTACTTTCTGAGGTACATCTGGGCTTGATGTTATCAAATTCGTTACTATTACTGCAAAGCCTACTCATGCCGTTGCCATAATAGATGCTACATAAACAAGCATTCTGGTTCATTGTTCATCAGGTTAGATGCTATTGCAACAATAAACAATGGACCTACTGTTATAACCAGTTAAATCATTGTTTTGCAATGCAAAAAGTATTTCAAAGACAATAGAACACACTCACTTGTAATGTTATCATTCTGAGTATATTTTTAAGTGCTTTCTGATAAACTATTCAGACCAAATGGGTACATTATATTTATAAGTCACTATTATATTGGTTTCAATTCTTATCCAGGGAATTCTGAATGTAAATATTCATGGCATTATCTCCGACTTAATTTGTTGTATTTTACACATCTGTCTAGCATAATTTTTCTTACGTCTAACGTCTCGCAACAGTTAAGGTCAAGCGAATGCTGTATGATAAACATCCAGTTTCACCACACTGTCACGAAATTCTCGTGGACCGTACTATTACATTTTGATCATACTGATAAATGAACTCACACATGCTCTGGCCTTAAAATGCATCCATTTTCATCCAAACTGAGAGTACAAGAAATTTACAATTTTGACTGCTGTAATGGTCCAGGGAATGAAAAGGTTCCTTGAGAAAAATAAAGATTAATCTGAAATCAAATCATTAGTTTATCTAGGTAATATCAATTTAATAAGTCCCTTTTAAGAGTCGTTATATATAATGTCTTTTGCAGTATATTTTAACGTTATGTAATTGACTGATTCAAATAATTTACTCCTAGCATTTCACTTCCTACGCAGCCTTAATATGCTGTACATGTTAGGCTTTGCCCTTTATAACGTCTTTCTTCAAACTGTTTCAGGCTGCGTTACTAAGATCTATTATCTTTATATCGATGTTAGTTTCTTAATTGCTTTTCATCACCTCCCATTTATTTTGAAACGACATTATATATTTAAGAAACAGATATATAAGTTATTTTCAGGCTACTTTCAAATCGTCTTTCTAGATTATATGTATCAAGTTTTCTTTAGGTTATATTCGAAATACTTTCTAATTGTTTTCGTGTGAAATTTAACTTTAACATATTTAACAAGTATGTATAATTTAGGTTTTGATTTTACAATAAAAGTACATACCGTTTTATAGAACTTGGTATCTTTCCATTAAAATTCATTGAGCGTAAAGGTAATCAAACCAGATCTTAACGCTGATTTTGGTAATCCTGGAATTTGACGGAGATTTTAGGTGAAGCTCTAAGTTTTAAATCCTCTTACTTTGTTCAGAGAAAAAGCGTCCCATTGTTATGAAGTCCGATCACAGTCCACTGCTGTCGCGTTGGGAGGGTTGCTAAGTTCGCAGCTGTTAACTTTCCATGCGTGGATTTAAGAAACGTTAATAGTCATGCTGAAGATCGTGTACTTGGTCATATTTTATTGAGCCATCAAAGGTTGTTGTAGATAGCAGTAGTAGATGAATGCCCGTTTGATAACAGATGTTAGCAGATGTTCGTTAATTAGCAATAACATAGTTCTTGTAGGATCGATCTTTAAAAATAAGATCAGTTGGTAATTAATCTTCGTCCCATACCCAAGTTAAATATTGTTCTTTTACTCATCATATATGTTCCATTACAATAGGAAATTCATGTTGTGCTATTCAAGTCGCGAAAAGAGAGCAGACAACATGAAATTCTGAAATCCGATCCGCTGTTTGGTATGGTTTTTCGTAAGAAGTTGAACTAGAGTCCGAAGACAAGGGTATTCATGCAACATGATTACACGAAAATTGTCAATTTGTATTAGCCAGTGATCATATTATGAGCATGTATTAGAACAAACTAAACCCTCTATTGGTATCGACGTTTACTTAATGATGTTGAACTACTTTCTTCTGTCCTGACAATCTGGTTGTTTTTTTCTTTGGTAATTATAACTAATTTCCCTCACATTCTTTCGTGGAAATGGAAAGTAATAAACAAATAATAAAAAATGATTTCCAAAACTGATAATCCTGCTGTATTATTAGTAAGTATAACTAATTTCCCTCACAATCAAATAATAACGAATGATTTCCAAGACTGAGAATCCTACTGTATTATTGGTAATTATAACTATTTTCATCACATTATTTCTTGGAACCCGGGCAGATGAAGGTCGTTAGCCTTGTCAAGGCAATTTTTCTAGAAGAAGGAACCTCTGATCAAAACCCAGTCAAATCCCAGCCATTCAATGATGGCTCCACTGCCTTGTGGAAATCATCGGGAGATGGAAAGGCTATAGGAGTAAAACCAGATATCAAATCCGGAGTGGAGCCCCCAGGGCGGCTGGATGTCGACTACGACTCCTTCCGGCAGCTCCTGCATCCAAACCGGTGCCAATTATCATGCTCAGCATTACTTTGGACCCCACCAGGAAGGACGAGAGGGGGATCCTGACGTCTGGGCAATCCAGGATCTCCATAATCCACGCCCAGGCTTGCGGCCTGGTGAGGTCACTCCAGTCTCGCTACTGCGTGAGGAAACAATAAAGAAGCTTACAGTTTACGCGTTATAAGTCCCACCCGATAGGTGTAGGGAAGGTGCGTCATGGGTCAGCTTTGACGGTGGGTGGGATCATCGTGTCCTACCGGCCACCTACCGCCCGCCTCAAGCCAGGCAGTCCCAGGTCAATAAGGTTTTGACCTGCCATCTTCTGCCTGCTTCAGTGGGAGTTTGAAGTTCAACGTGGTGCTCAACATGACAAGATGACTAAAATTCCACACCAGAGAATCAAAACAACAGAAACCAGTACCGATGGCTTCAGCTGCTCTTCGATTTGCAAGCTGGAATGTACACACTATTTGTACAGACATCTCCGATGACCTCAGGGAAGTGGACGACACCGGGAAAACTGCCATCATCAATAGAGACCTCAACAGGCTAAATATCAACATAGCTGCCCTCCAGGAAACTAGAATCTTAGTTTCAGAATCTTAGTGCGGCTTCCGAGCAGGCAGGTCGACAACACACATAATCTTCTCCTTACGATAACTCCAAGAGAACAGCAGAGACCAAGGTCAACCACTCTACATGATGTTCATCGACCTCACCAAGGTCTTTAACTTAGACAGCAGGAAGGGCCTTTTTGAAGTTCTATGTAAGATGGGTTGCACACCAAAACTCCGCAGCCTGATAATCGCTTTTCATGCAGATATGATGAGAACAGTCTTGTATAATGGATCTTACTCATCCTCTTTCTCAGTTAACAGCGGCGTAAAGCAGGTCCGCGTTCTGGTACCAACCTTATTCGGGATATTCTTCTCCTTGCTTCTGTTCTACGCCCTTTGACGCGTCCACTGATGGCATATATCTACACACCAGGTCCGATGGCAGGCTGTTCAACTTGGCACGACTGCTCTCGAAGACGAAAGTGAGGGCTGTGCTCATCAGAGAGATACTTTTTGCAGATGACACGGCTCTTGTGACCCACACCGAGTGAGTCCTCTAGAGACCGGGGAATCGTTTTGCTGATGGCTGCATACAGATTGGACTCACCATCAGCCTGGAAAAGACAAAGGTCAGAGTGCAAGATATCACCATTGCCCCTTCAATCAAAATCAACGGTGTCACCTTTGAAGCATTCAATAACTTTACCTACCTGAGGTCAACCATCAGCAACACTTTCTGGCTTGATAAGGAGCTGGTCAGATGGCTTGGAAAGGCAAACACCATCATGTCACGACTGACGAAGAGGGTGTGGAAAAAAAACGCGCTGACAGAGCACATCAAAGTCCACGTATACCAGCCCTGTATTCTCAGCACCCTTTTATATGTAAGTGAGACCTGTAGTAACTAAATGACGCAATAACGCCGGCACAACTCCTTCCATATACGGTGCCTTAAATGCATCTTGAAAATCAACTGGCAAGACCGTGTCCCACACAGCGAAATCATGTAGCGTGCAAATAGCCCAAGGATGTTCTCCCTGTTGAGCAAATGTCGCCTTCGATGGCTGGGACACGCCCGACGTATGGAGGATGGGGGCTGCCAAAGCATAGCCTATATGGACAGCTGGCAACTGGCAC
Source organism: Unio pictorum (assembly GCA_030141615.1). Lineage (NCBI taxonomy): Eukaryota > Metazoa > Mollusca > Bivalvia > Unionida > Unionidae > Unio > Unio pictorum. The sequence continues at coordinate 2,127,285 of JARLTB010000224.1, forward strand.
GAGACGAGTCTGCCACCCCTCGCTCCGTGTCAAGGATGTGTGCAAGAGTGGCATAAAGGCATGCGACATCGCTCCTGATGACTGGGCAGTGCTGGCCGAGGACTGAGGCACATGGGAACTGCCACTCCCACGTAGGCCTGCACAGCCATAACACACCATTCCAGCAACCTAGAGACAGACGACTCCCCAAGGGATTTATCCCCATGGTCTCCCGATACTAAGTCGCCAATGATTTCTTGGAAATGGAGAGTACTAATCAAATAATAAAAAATTATTTCCAAGTCTGAAAATCGAGCTGATTTGTTTGTAATTATAACTAATTTTCCTCACATTCTTTATTCGAAATGGACAGCAGTAATCAAATAATAAAAAAAAATATTTCCAGGACTGAGAGTTCCGCTGCATTATTGGTAAATAAATATCTAATTTACATCGCAATCTTTCTTGGAAACGGAGTGAAATAATCAAATGATATAAAATGATATTCAAAACTGAGAATCCTCGTTTCATTAGGGGAGCTGAATTCATAAACAATAATTCGAGGCAATCGTTAAAAACATTGTAAATATCATTAGCCACTGCAAGATAAATCCCATGCCTCCAGTGATAACATTAGCTATTATTTGAAGCCAGAGTTAAAAGCAATAACCCAAAGCCAACTCGTACTAATCGCACTATTTCGTCATTTGGCTTTGCTTTGAACGCATGGTCATCATTTTTCTTTTCCAAACACTTAAGTGATTTGTTTTATATCTACACGCTTTAAGTTAGAGACACTTCACATTAGAAAAATCAATATATTCGTTTTAAGCTGTTTCGTGCTTCTCTTTCATTAGTTTGCCATGCAGAAATGAATGCTATCGTCAACAAGATGGATGCTGATCTACAAGGTTGTACTATATACACCACGTTGTACCCATGCAACGAGTGCTCAAAACTGATTATCCAATCAGGAATCAGAGAGGTTGTCTACCTCGAAAAGAAACTTCCTGATCCTGAGAAACCTCATGAGGTTGATAAATTAAATGCGGCGGAATATTTATTGGAAACAGCCGAAATCGTGACTAGGTATGATACACCTATTGTTAGTCGACATTCTGACCACTTTTTAATGATATCATAAATCAAAATAGTGCATGCAAATAATATTGTGTATCAAAGTCATTACATCGAAACACGGTCATACATTTTATTCCAAATCGTAAAGTGATTAAATACGAAAGTCAATTTAAAACTCTTACGGTGACTAGTATTAGATTTATATAGGAACAGTAATTTCTAAATATTTAAAAAAAGAGGAGTGATTGATAGTCAAAATATATAAAACATGAGTTAACAGCAACAGAATCAAAGTTGTGTAAAATCTAGTATTTGCAATACATTACAGTTTATCGTTGAAAATGTACCCACACCATTTGTATTCGCTGTTTTGTGTCCATAGGAGGGGTAGGGTGGAGTCCTGTGTGATAATTTATATTAGTATATTCCATTCACCATGGATTATAAGAAGGTTAATAAAAACAAGTGTTGTCTCCAAGTAACATTATAAAGAAAATGAACAGGATTTGATGTAATACAAATCTATTTCTATTACACGATATTTCTTCAGACATATTTCTCGTAAGAGGAAAGGATATAAACATTATTTTAAAACTTCGTTAGGAGAATCTGAAAGAAAATGTTTAGAATAGGACGAAAATTAATCAATGTACATCACTTCTTAGGACCCTATTTGTAACAAAAGCGGTTATACTATATTATTATTATTATTATTATTATTATTATTATTATTATTATTATTATTATTATTATTATTTAATCATCATTTTATTTTGAAGAAATGCACGTATTTTTATTTATATAATTATTTATTGTATAAAATGTAGCGGACCACAAAACACTTTTTTTTCAAACATATTTCAGGATCGTATTACTTGATTAAAAACCAATGTAAATGCTGCATCACACGCTTTTTCATGAGCGTATGCATTACACAAAATGATACGTGATGAAAGATTCAAGCAATTTCAATGGTTTATACCTATGAAAATAACTACATTCGTTTATACACTTATATTATAAACAAAAATTCACATTAAGTAACATGACACCTTACTATGTAGCCTTCCTGCAATCGACATTATGTGTTGGCATGTTTTGCTTGCTAAAATCATCTGGTTCTTAAGAGCCAAGTGCTCATCAAAGCATCGATTTCAGGGTTCAAAGTGGTGTTTGTAAGTGATATTGTGGATAGATGTATCACTTATCTTGAGTTTCTCATACACGTCAGTCGTATGATGTATGACACCTGCATATTTCAGCCCAAATAAAATGCACAGGTTCATTCTGTCATGTCTTTGATGGTTCTGAGGGGTGAATTAACCGTGTTTTTAAGGTAATTCAGCAATTAATTTAATGCTATGGTCGTTATATTAATTTACCAAGTATGGTGTCTGCAACGCCATTTTGATGAATACATAGATAAAAAGCAAAGCATGGTAGATGTTGCTTTGTCATCGATTGGAATGACTTTTGTCATGTTTAAGGCACGACAAAATTCGAACAATGAAGCGATAATGGAACCGATATCTTGATCATTTATGAATAGAATTATGTTTATGTTTAAAAACCTAAAGTACATAATTAGTTGTTATCAATGTAATGTTGATTGTTTCTGATGAAAATAAGTTACAAATTGATTTTATACACACTAAGTAGATCATTGCTTTCTCCGAGAAGTAAACAAATGAAACAGCTTGGTCATCATTGTTGTAAAACACTGAAAACGAACATTTTGTTATAATTAAGAGAATTCTGTGTCGGATGCTTTTCTGACACAATAATTAAGGAAACGGAAACCAAATAGGGTGAGAATCATGACCGCATATTGAAATATCGATATCAGGGAGTTATCCAGAAACATGTTGAGAAAAAAATTAATTTTTTTTTGGCATAAGTGTGTGTATAGAATATAAAAGTTAGTTATCATCTAGATTTGTTTATGTCACTATATGATGCTCCAAAGGAATCTAATGACTTTGCCCCATCCTTGAGATTTAAAGTCACAAGTTTCAGAACATTTGACACAATTGTGCTCTCTTTAAGGCTTGAAGGGTTCGGAAAGTATTACACTTCTTTTTTGTTTCTTAATTATGTATTACATACCTTAAACCTAATGTGTAATAATATGCTTGTCAATAATGATCACTAATAAATTATTTTAATTTTCAGAGACTACAAACCAGAGGAAAATTTCAATTTCAAGAGACTTGTTAAGGAACTTAAAAAACTTAAATTGAAAACATAATAGAAGTTTTGAAAGGATTTTCATTATGCTGCTAGTGCTGCTTGTTATTTGTAGAATGTTAGTTTAAACAACAATCTATGTTACTGTAATCAAATATGTAGCGAAATGCTTAAGTTAATGCGTGTATATCAAATAGAATAAGTGTTGCACATTTTCAATCATTCTTTCTGTTTCATTTCCGTATCAAGAGCTTAATTCTCGTTAAAAAAGAAGTTGAACATTATCATTTTCTGTAATGAAATTTGTGGCGTAATTAAATTTAGAAAGACCAAGGTCATGTTTGATATTCGTATTTTATAACAGTCATCTTTTGGGCTAAGAATATTTTTTTCTTAAATCATACATTTTTTAACATATGTACGAGTGTCGTTGTTGTTAATACACTTGTTTTGGTATATATATATATATATATATATATATATATATATATATATATATATATATATATATATATATATACATATACCTGAACTTCAAGAATGTAATAAAACTAGTATTATACTGAATATTAGTTTTGGTTTCCATTTGTTTACTAAATGAAGTAAGTGTATGCTCTTCTGTTCCTGCTGGGCTGTAGAAATGTTAACGATTTGATATATTGTTTTAATATTGTCAACATGTGGTCAATGTAAAGTTAGAGGTTACTCGAAATTTAATTTGGTACAGTACATTGCTTCTGTTAAGAAGAGTTAGATGTAATAGATCTTGCTGTATATGGCTAATTTACATTTCTATCCATACATTGTGGTCTTGTCGGTGCAGCAGAGGCACGACCAATTTACTAATGGTGTTGTTATATGAAGCGCTTGCATTGACGTCGACGCTAGCTTGTAAGCAGTCAACTCAGTTTTTGAGAAACTGTTAAATGTAAATATCATGACACTAGGGTTGTACAAATATCTTCTACAGCTATTTCACTATTTTGGAAAATATATCCTGTGTAGGACTACTCAAAACTAGCTACTATAGGTCACTGTGATTTTCATTTAGTCGCATTGGTGGTTACTGTTAGGGTGTAATCGGAGCTGGCATTTATTACATCATATGATAATTTTCGATATCCGATATTCGATTGGCTAAAATCAAATAAATGCATTTTAGTTAGAACAGTATACATGTCTACTGAACTAAGTGATGCTTATTTGACTACGGAAATTATATATATTCTAGAGACACAAGTGTCACGCGCGCACGTTATATAAACTCACATGATGTCATATAACGTATTACCTCTATTGTAGACATTTTCATTGGGAACTATATTTGTTTGGAGGAGTAAGTGACTTTGGTTTAAACGTTAGCATTACTACTAAGCAAAGCTTTCCTGGCTTGGGCAAAGCAAGTTTGAGACATATATATTTATCGTATGCCAAGAAATGCGATTACATAATTACTTTTTATTGCAATTTTTTCCATTCATCTGTTCACTTCACCTCTCATAATAACAATTTTGAAGGAAACGTTTTAAGATTGTTCTATATTAGTTCCCTTATGTTAATGCCACATATTGATGCATAATACCATAATGCACCGATATTGTGATACCTAAAAGACTTTTTGAAGATATATAAACAAATCTAAGATATAGATTCATGAACGTAAAATGAATATGCTTGTTGAAAATATTTTCAAAATGCACTTTTTATTAATTTGAAAGCAAAGTTAGTTATTTCAATATTTATTGCAGAAATGAACGTCATAATTCTGCTTTCGTGAATATATAATAATAAGACTTGCCTCCGAGATTTTATGATAATACACGTCTTTAATGGTAGTTTAATTTCATTCTAGAAACATGCCGATATAAAGTGATTTTATTCAACTGCCGAAAATCGATACAGAATCGGTTCGTCCCGTCCTTTTTCCTGACAAGCACTACTGGAGAAGATTATGGCGAGTTGGAGAGTTCAATCACCCCCAGATCCAACATTTTACCCACCTCTTCGTCCACAGCTTCACGTGCGTTGTATGGCACCGGATAGCCCTTGATTCGAATAGGGTCAGACGTATTCAGCTTAATTTTGAGGTCCAACAAAGTTGTACAACCTGGTCTGTCAGTGAATACATAAGAATGTTTAACCAAGAGCGCATTAATCTGTTGACGCTGGTCTTTCGTCAACTCCGCACTCACATCGACTTTATCTATCCCTTCCCCCGCAACTCCCAAGGGACATTCAAGGGAACTCTCTATATTCGAATCAGCTTCATCATCGTCTACGACTGCCGTACAAAGGACATTTAAGACCCCCTTTTCAACATTGTCGCTCTGTCTCTTGATGTATAACTTGAGCATGTTAGCATGGAATGTTTTTAAATCCCCGTCCATGTCAATTTTATAGTCCATGTCACCTTTTACCTCTTTAACTTCATATGGACCTTTCCACTGGACTAATAACTTATTCGAACTCGTTGGAAGAAGCAATAGCACCTTATCTCCCACAAGAAATTTCCTATTACGCGCTCTGCGGTTGTAATACTTGGCATATCTGCGCCCTGATTTAATCAATTTGTCACGTGCCATGTGGCATGTACTCTCAAGTTTGTTTCTTAGATCTAAAACGTACTGGTAAGTCTTTTTTATTTCCTCGTTCGCGACATCACCAGTCCATAGTTCGCGTAGTATCCGCATCGGGCCTCGAACTGTTCTACCATACAACAGTTCAAAGGGTGAGAACCCTAAACTTTCCTGCGGTACTTCACGGTACGCGAACAGAACAGCGTTTAAATAACGGTCCCAGTCTTGCGGACGTTCCGCGCACATCTTTCGTAGCATGCTCTTCAGGGTACCATTAAACTTCTCTACCAGTCCATTGCACATTGGATGGTATGGGGTAGTGTTTAGCTGTTTGATGGATAACAGCCTACTTATTTCACCCATGAGTGAAGAGGTGAATTGGGCACCACAATCCGTGAGGATTTCTTCTGGCACCCCTACCCTACTGAAGATATCAACTAATGCTTCAGCTACCCTTTCCGTTTCAATAGTTGCTAACGCTACGGCTTCAGGGTATCTGGTTGCGTAGTCAACCAGAGTAAGAATATACCGATTCTTTCTTTCGGTAACTGGGTGTATTGGTCCTACAATATCTACTACCACTCTTTTAATCGGTGTATCTATTAATGGCATCTGTCCCAAGGGCACCCTTGTGACCCTTCCCTTACACACGGTTTTCTGACATACGTCGCACGACCTACAGAACCGTGTGACATCGCCATTAACACCGGGCCAGTAGAATTCAGCGACTACCCTGCTAGTGGTCTTAGCCTTAACTAGGTGTCCTGCCATGCTTGACTCATGCGCCACCCTAAGTACTTGAGATCTATATCTCTGGGGTACGACCACTTGCCAATACTTCTTACCCTCCCGAGCGCTAAACTCCCTATGAATTAATCCGTTCTTGCGTACGAATCTCGAGCTACCCTCACGCTTGCAATGTTTAATCGCGCCGGACGTGATTTTCTCAACAATTGTTCTGATGGATTCATCACGTTCTTGCTCTTGTTTGAAATCATCGCGGAAAATTCCTGAGATCGATACAGGGACTATTAATTTACGAAACGCGGTTTTCTCTCGCCGTGTTTGCGCTCGCGTTTCGACTGCCTGGGCCAAAGGTATTTTAAAATCGGCCATGGTTGGAAGACGGGAACCTTCAACATTACCGATCGTCAGATCGTAAATAGGATTGTCTATACAAAGGGCATCAACAGTTCCCGTTAAGAAAGGTGTTTTTACTGTGATCCTTGCTACGGAAATGCGACCCATCGTCTGATCAAGTAACATACATGGGGATTCCCACCCGAGCATTTGGTTATCCTGCACGAGACTACGTTTGATCACTATGCCCGTACAACCAGCGTCACGCAATACCACGACTTCTCGACCGTTGACAAACCCTCTCGCGGTTGGTACACGCGCTTCAGGAAATAAACACGTGCCAAGCGAATGAATACAAGGTTCTACCTGTACGATGTTATCAGATATACCTTTACTTTGTATAGCCACTGCTACTTTATGTATAAGTGCCTTTCTTTTAGGACAGTCCTTTTGAACATGACCCCATGCATTACACAAGAAACATTGCACACGCTGAAAAACTGTATTCCTAACTGACCTTTTTACCTCAGCTGATTTTACAGGCTCCCTAGGCATAGGTCTTACAGACTGGTTTCCAGACTTAAAATCTTTCAAAACCACGTTCTGGGTTCCCCCATGAGCTTCGGCAAATAAATCGGCTTGCTTAGCCATATCTTTTACGTTCGTGAAGACTTTCTCCTTCAGAAATTGATCTAATTCTCGCCCAACTGTATTAAATAATTGATCTCTGAGCAAGAAATCAGTCAACCCTTCAAACGTTTTCACCGCTTTGCCGCATTCAATCCACCGCTCAAAATAGTTCGCAATTCTGACGGTGAACTGACCAAAGGTTTCTCCCTTATCGGGCTTGCTATACCTGAACTTTTTACGAAATCCTCGTTCAGTGAACTCGTACCTTTTGAGAAGTGCTTCCTTTAGGACGTCGTACTTAAACACAGTCGAGAGTATACATCCAGCGCTTTACCTTTTAAAAGCGCACTAAGATGCAATGCCCAGTCATTTTGACTCCACTTCTGGTTTTCGGCATACCGCTCAAACCGATGAAGATAACTATCCATGTTATCTTTTTCATCGTCAAAGGGAGGTAATTTGGGGCCCCTTAATTTGCTAAAGGCAGAATCGTGTTCTCTTCCAGATGTCGCTAATTCTACCTTACGCTCATGATCCCGTTGCTTTGCTTTTTCATCTAACTCTATTCGCTTTTGCTCCGCCTCCATTTCCCATCCTATCCTATCCTTTTCGGCCTGCTTCTCTAATTCTATCTTTTCCCTTTCGGCCTGATTCTCTAATTCTATCTTTTCCCTTTCGGCCTTTCGGCCTGCTTCTCTAATTCTATCTTTTCCCTTTCGAATTCTATCTGTTCCCTTTGGGCCTGCTTCTCTAATTCTATCTTTTCCTTCTCAATGGCCCATTTCCTTTCATCGGATACCCTTTCTAATTCCTGTTTCCTTTCTTCGGATTCCCTTTCTAATTCCCTTGCCCTTACCGTTTCTTCTCTTTCCCGGGCTTGTTCTTCTTGAATAAATTTCCTTAAGCTTTCACCTTCATATCCAAAATCTTTGCCTAAGGCAACCAAGTCCTTAAGGGATGACATGACAATTGTAATATGAATATAGATATATAACCAAACCAATACTTTAAACACGTTTATACTGGACACACGGACCTAGGTAAACAAAGCAAAAATAAACTCCAACTAGAGTATTATCTTAACAGAAGGTCACGCTCAAATATAAACATTAAATGTATACCTTCACAAAAATGATTGACAGTTCACTTAATCCAACGATCCCACTTCTGACACCATTGTAACAGAATTGTTACCGAGAGGAGGGTGGATTAAATGAACAATACAAACACAATTTGTGAAAGAAAATATAAATTTATGTAATAAATTATGAATGAAAAAAATACAGATGTAACAACACAATAATTCATGCACTCAACCCATAATTACACTCACAACCATTCACAATACATGAACAAATTAAATATTAATAACAAAAGGAATCTCAGATGTAAAGGGATCTCTTGGACTATACACAGATCCAAGGATCCTTTACAAAAGTTAAATTAATGCAAGTATAAATTACGAAAAATGAACACAAACGACAAACTATACTATCGCACGATGGATTGCGATAACTAGCACGACCATATACTTGTATTCAATCAAGTTGCTAGCTTTTATTGATATCTATGCGATCACTTGAAATATTATTGTGATCTGACATAAGCATGCAAATACAACAATGTATTAAATTGTATTACAATTTCAATACACATATGTGTCTCGACCCCGTGTAACCGCACGATTCAGCAACAGTTGAATCGTCTCCCAGTTTCCCCGAAAACCTAGGGTTGACCAATACTATTATCGGACGTTTCCCTTCACGGATCCACCACAGTTATACGTTCAGACAACATACAACATCTACCAGAACCAACGGTTCCTCACTACCCTAGATGTCGACCCGGATGTTTTACAACTCAGACAGCTCCGACACTCGGACTTCTAGCTTTCCGGATATTTACACGTTACACAGATGTTGACGAACAGACAGTTCGACACACAGACAGATACTTCAATTCCGTTTGCACAAATTAACGGCACAATCACATTCAGATATTTATACAGAGATGTTCCGGAACAAATAATAGATGTCCCACAACAAATCAGACGATATCAAATTCGTTTATCAAAAGATGGTATCAGATGTGTTAACAGCTACGGTATCAGAAATGGTATCAACTACGTTAGCAGCTACGGTATCAGAAACATTGACATCTACGGTATCAGATCTACGGTATCAGATCTACGGTATCAGAAACATTGACATCTACGGTATCAGCGATTATCAGATCTATGGTAACAGCGATTGTCAGCTACAGTATCAGAAACACGGTAACAGCTACAATAAACAAAACCAGACTAATAATAGTTGTCTCAAAAATAATCTAAGCCGTAGATTACGATATTGCATTTAAAAGCATCATTATACGAAATGATAATCTGAATAAAATTCACAATAAAACGAAAATGTAAATTTAACACTCACCCCTTTGGCTGGAGATTGCAAGACGAGCTTATCTATCCTTCGATTAGATATTTTGGTTCCCGTAATTATTATGAGAAATATCTCGCCTTATATACTCTCTATAGGTGAACATAAATCACATCGAGCTTGCCGTGCACCACGTGAAACGAGTATTTTGGATTTCATGTAAATAACAAACTGGCACATGCAAATCGTTACACGCTACTTACCTTGGAGAAAACCACTTAATCACCCCAGGTAATGCGTGTACGACGAAATCAAGAAAATGGTGAGTTTCGTTTGCAATTCAAAAAGAACAAAAATCAGTTCAATTTTCGCCTAATTCTGTGACAATGATAATACCTTTCAAATATGATATATATATATATATATATATATATATATATATATATATATATATATATATATATTCTTAGTTGGTCTACTCTTCTTGGTATTTATTATATGTACGACCAATCGATGGAATGTACTATCAAACTTGATAAGTGCATATGGCTTATAAACAAGTATAATCATAATATGCTTCATTAACATGAATGATGGATGAATGACATTGCAGGTGACTGATTTTCACAGAAATGAGATATTAAAGGTTTGTTTCAAAAGGCTATGTATGATGGCTATTTACCTCTTGTCATCATGATCAGTACAAGATATAGAAGATTCACATCATGGTCCATTTCACCAAGGTATATATATATACATATATATATATATATATATATATATATATATATATATATATATATATATATATATATATATGATCTGCGTGTATTGGCCAAGAATGTCTAGCTTTTGTCTTCATCGGAAAAAGGGTTTGTTTTGGTACGGTTTTGGGGTTTAACGCCGTTCGTTCGGCACAAAAAATCAAAATATATCGTGGCCAGTACATTTAATAGAGGGAGAAACAGGGAAGATATACACGCCCAAAGGAAGCTACTGGAAAGCTTTTTCACATATTTTAATTGTTGGGTTGTTATTCTAAATCACTCTGGTTAGATATTTTAATTATCTGTATTGGCATGTGTGCATTCATACATGCAAATGAGCAGTATATGGATTTGACCACTAATACGTTTCTATTAAACTAAATGCTAATATATCACAAATTGAAAAATGTTCCTAATTAGCTTGGCATACACACCACATTGGTTCAATATATTTTAGAGCTCGATATTTCCAGATGTGGCAAACACACTTCGCAGCATGTTATTAAGTGTAGTGCTGTTATAAATGGGGTGGGGTGGGATCTTCTCTGCAAATAATAGCATAACCTAGCACCAAAAGGTCTACATGCAATTTTGTAAAGAGAAATATCAATACAGGATATACAAATTAAAGTAAATATTTTCTTGCCAACTATAGTACATTGAAGTTTGTGAAATTCTTAAGTGGAAGAACGTAGCACATTTATTAACCCATAGGAACATCACATCGATATTTCTTTCCCCTTTCAACAGACTGGTTCATTGTATTTAACATAATTAAAGTTGGGGTACCGAAATAGTCCTTCTTTGGTATCTGAATGAAGTCCATCTGATGATAAAGGTTTTGAAAGGAGCAGTAATGTAAATGATATTGTGTTTCTTCCATTAAGCTACGTTATAACTAATTATTCCCTTGTTTCAGCAGTGTTGTTGAAAAGATATACGATGATCGTATTACATATAGTGTAACGTTGATACTAAGATTTAAATCTGTCCGCAGGCATATTAGGATTCCATGAGCTTATGTGTTAATTGGAGTAAAAGACCGTTTGGTGGCATTATTCAAAGACAAGGATTTCGTTCCCTTGATCTATGCTAGTTATTCTGTGAATCGATTTGTTTAGCCGTTATTTCTTCCATGTATTTGTATGTTCAATGTAATCTGATTTATCTTTACTGGCTGCCTAATTGATGTAATTTCAAAAGATAGTGTTGATGGTTATACAATGTACACTAGCTGATAATATTTACTATCATAGAATATTATAATTTTCCTGGAATTTATAATCCGTCTTTATCATTATTTATTTGTCCATTTCAATAATTAGAGGTGTTCTGTTTGCCTTGATAATGTAGGTGAGAAATAATTATAAAGCGATTCATATTTGTTGTCATTATTTTTATCTCCTTTTTATCTCCTACATTTTAAAGGCGATAATACATTTGCAATTAATTATAAACATTTGATGAATGTATCCAATAATGAAATTATAAGTCGCACTAAATTGATATTCTAATTGCAAACTAAAGCAGATATATCTGCCCTCTGCAAAAACATTAGTTTGTGACAATATGGGTCTACCCTTCTCAAATAGTATGCATCTGTTACAAAGTGAATTGAAACGGGTCATGCGAAGAAAAAGAAATTCTGTCATGTTAAGGTCAATAATTGACATTTCCATTATATGCATTCCACGTGTCATTGCAGTTGACCGATCAACAAAGCAGAGAGAAAGCCACCTCCACTGATTAGCATAGAAACTGATGCACACAGTCAGTTTACATACATACCTACATACATACCTACATACATACATACATACATACATACATACATACATACATACATGCATGCATGCATGCATGCATACATACATACATACATACATACATACATACATACATACATACATACATACATACATACATACATACATACATACATACATACATACATACATACATACATACATACATACATACATACATACATACATACATTCTGTGTGACTTTGGTATATCGTTGTCGTTAGAACAGAGACAACACTGCCCTCTGCAAGCCATACTAAACTGTCCATGATGTGTGAATGGAATTCGTTTACCTCTAACTAAGATGACTTTCGGTCTGTGGTGGTTTACTACTGGTTTGATCGAGAGGGTGAACTTTAGAGTGTCAATCCCAGGATCAAAAAGTCAAATCAACGGCAACATGGGTTTTAAGGTTAGGATTGCCATTTCTTTTAAAATAGTTTATATAATTTGGCGATATATTTTCAAGATATAAACATATGTTGTTTTTTTGTACAGTCTGGCATAATCTACTTATTGATATTAGCTGACCATCTTTGTTTTGTATTCTTTACTGCTACTGCTTTTGTTTATTCGAGAATTGGTCATATAAATTGTCCTATTGTTTGTGCAACTGCTTGTACAAATGGTTTTGTTCTCAATTTCTGAAATATTTACTTACCAAATTTTCTTCCAGTTTCCGCTTTTTCGCAAATATTTATGTATGTATTTATTTACGTATGCATGTATACCACATACATTACAATATTGCTTTTAACGTTTTGGTGTAAGGAAATGTGAGATACCAACATATTTAATTAATACCCGCCATTGAATGGAATGAATTAAATATGAAATCATCTCGCATTTGTACATATGAGAAAAAAAGAGGAAGTATGTGGAGTGAGAGAAGAAAAATACCGAACTAAGAAACCAACAAGAAAGTGGGACTAGGTGTAGACTTTTCATGGGATTTTAATACAATGTTCATGATACCAATTGCATAATATTGCAAGAACCTGGCACGATTATACGGTAAAATGTTTAAGGAGGAACGCACATATTGTTATCTACTTCATTCTCTGTTTATTTTCATTCCTTTGTGCGTTATTAAACCTATTAACAATCGTCTAAAATCAATTATTTACATTAAAATGTCCAAAGATTGATCTAGCTTCCTTGTTGTTTCTCTATCACTGCATATGTTGTTAAGGCTGGAGATTAATTGACCACTACAGAATCATACGGATGGGCAGGGATTGAATTCCTGTGTGGTAGGTATTCTTCACACCACTATTGCATATCTCTCTCTCTCTCTCTCTCTCTCTCTCTCTCTCTCTCTCTCTCTCTCTCTCTCTCTCCTCTCTCTCTCTCTCTCTCTCTCTCTCTCTCTCTCTCTCTCTCTCTCTCTCTCTCTCTCTCTCTCTCTCTCTCTCTCTCTATCTCTCTCTCTCTCTGTACCATCGTAGGAAGATACCAGCAAACAATGAGCTTTTTGCTGTATATGTATGGACCTCTGAATGATGGAAAGCCGAAAGCCTCTCCGCTTTAAGGCGGTCTCTGTTAGCAGTTCGAAGCTGGTCCCTAACACTGCTATAACATGGAGCAGCAGAGGGGGCGAATCCGACAACTTTTTTAGGCATCGATTCGGCAAACTAAGGCTTGTTTGTAAATCGTAAAAAAGGCGTCCACGGGCAAAACAGAATAAAAAAGGACGCCAATGTCGTTGTTGCGCCCGCCTCTGCTGCTATGGGTTAACCGAATATTTTTTCAAGTCCGGTTCGATATCTTGTTCTAGGATCTAGTAAGTTTATCGTTACAAATCCGTGTGGGACTGACTGAGCGTGACTAAAGAAATTTCTAAATCGATTAAAATCCATATCGCTGCACCAAATTTGCCAAATATTTCGTAGTGTATGGTTGTCAACTCCGTTAAACATACATAACAAACTGCAGTTATCTCTGATCACTTTTGGTATTTGAGTGTATCGTTGAGTGGCGTATATCACGTCGGTTTTTATGTCTGCCTCTGGAAAATATCCTGGCAGGTTTTTTTTGATTGTGTAACATCACATCATCGTATACGACTAAATTGTTAATACTTCCATCGATATCATCAATGCTAGGTGCTTCTTCGATATCGGTTATAAACCTAATAACACCCTCGTTGACAATCTCTATGGCTCTTTCGTAGTCATCTTTTAACATGACATCGTCGTATGCGACTAAATTGTTAATACTTCCATCGGTATTATTATTACTCTGTGCCTCCTCGATCTCGGTTATAAGCTCGCTGGCCTTCTCTATGGCTCTTTCGTTGTAGTCTTTTAACACCCGGTAACATCGTTGATCATCTACGGTCGGAGCTATTAAATACAACTTGTCCCATTTCATCCATCTTATTATCATATCAATTAACAATTGTGTTTTACCTCTCCCTGAAGGTCCAATGATAATCATTCGAATAGAGTTTGGTAACATAACATGATGTTTTACGGGTTCTAGTTCTCGTGTTGATGAATAATCAATTACATTCATATCCATATAACATAAATATATTACGGATCTATATTGTGTGAAATGTAAGAAGCGTACTGGCACAGATGACTTGACGACGATTACACCTAGCAATAACAGATCAGCGATTTCTGGTAAGTGTGTACAATGTAGTACAAAGAAATTTAGATTTGTTTCTAAGGATTTAAAAAAAACGAGGAGGTGATATTGCAGCCAAGTTAGTAAAAACTCCCAGGGGCACCATGGACGAAGTATCCAGGAGATAAACACCTTCCAGGGTATAGTTATTGTGGACGCGGGACCAGACTCGATATCCGACTCGATAATTAAAACCAACCTCGACGTGGTGAAGAATCAATCAACGCTATTGATAAGGCGTGTCATGCTCATAATGTTGCTTATAAAAGCAGTAATCTGCAACACAGACATATCGCAGATGTGAAATTGATTCACGCGTTGAATTCTATCACTGATAAATCCTTCAAAGAAAAGTTGGCTTCATTGTTAGTAAAATCCGCAATGAAAGGTAAATAAATGATGGATGCCGGTAATTAATAACAATATGGAATCAATTTATTATTCTCCAAAAGGATACTGGAGGGGTAAAGCAGAAATCGCTTTTCCAGCGAAATAAACTGTGATAAGTACAGGCATTCACCCCTCGATCTTTCATCTCTTTTGCAAGTCTGTGGGTTGGTGTTAGCACAATCACGTTTAATTTGGAAACGATAGTGTGAAAATCCGTAGAATTTTTCCCACGAAATAATTCAATTGCACGAGTCGTCTTTCCTGACCCACCACAGCCGTTTAAGTAAACGGTTTTATATCTATATATTGGATCAGATATCGGCGGTGCATTAGTTAGTTCTGATATCTGATTATTTTTCAAGTATTTATCTTCAATCTTAACATGTGCTGACTTGGAATATTCATGCATTATTTCCCGCTCAATTCTCCATGACCCCCAAGTCTCGGCGGAATTTGTGAATTCAGCTACTGTTTCGCTGTGTTTCGTGTTTATATCAAATGAATCAGTGGCTACTCTAACTGCAGTGTCAGGAAATCTATTTATCATCGAAAATAACTTGATAGAAGCATAACCAAGCATAGATGCCCTCAAATGTGTATACTGAAGACTGTATCCATCGTTGCAAGTAACAATTGTACCCAATTTGGTTCCATCGGACAAGAAAGCGTCTTTACGATTGACATATATGCTTTTAGATGTTACATCCGCGATTATAAAATCGTATTCGACGCTATCTATAATCAACCGCGAAGAAAATCTTTATTGTGGTATTTTCCACCCTGAGTGAATTTACCGATTATTCTTCTACCGAGTTCTTTTGCGTCTTTATTTCTAATTTCAAATAGCTGTTTGGACCATTTCACGATATATTCTTCGTCGAGATTGGGAAATTGTTTTCTATTTTCGCTAATTATACTATCTAAACTATCAGGTTATGGTAACCAGACTTCAGTTTGCGCTCGATATGATATAATCGCTTCACTGACAATCAACGGTATCAACATGCTACAATCAATCATATATCGTAATAGCACTATTGTCATCCAGTGTTTTTCAGAGGTGTGTATACCAATCCAAACATAACAACACGGATGAAGTCCTGTAGCCAATTCAAATGATACCACACGAGCGAATCCGGTTAAATAAAAATTGGGTAGTGGTCCATTAAGAGCAACACGGGCCATCTAGTATGTGGGATGCCCACATCGCTTGAAGTATTCAGCGCATTCTCCGTACCCGATAAAACTCCCGGGATAACACGAAACCATATCAACCGAAATAATATTTTCTCGGCCATATTTTGTATTCCATAATCCGCCATGGCCATACTCAATGCAGCTTGATTTGATATCTGATAGAAATTCAGCTCTTGTTGGTTTCCACGTGTTTTTCTTTCTCGTGAAATGATCTGCAACCGACGGAATTGTAAAACAGTTTGTTAGTAATTGTTCGTCGTGTTCTGTTGAAAATCCACTGGCTAGTTTTTTCATCGCGTCATGGAGGGCTTTAGTGCGGTGTAATTCTCCAATGGGTCTTACAAATTGATCAAATTTGCCCTCTTCGTTTCCAAAACTGTGAAGTAACCATACTGACACAAGATCGTTTTTACTCAACTGGTGAATAAAATCAAATAATTTCTCCTCAGAGAATTCCGGGGGAACTCCGCGGGTATATATTTTATTGTTCTCTCTCGCGGAAATATTTTTATCGCAGGTGTCCATGCGTGTTCATTATGATCAATAATTTTGATTGAGGCTCCATTTGATTTATATTTTGATTCATGTAATACTTCTCCTGTTATCGCCATTATGGTTATTGGAAATCTTAATGATGTTTCCAATTTGGTTATATCCTGGATTGTTGCACCCCGCTCCTTCACTGTTAGTCCCCATTCATTTATTTTCTTGCGTCTTAGATCAATCAGTTTGTTCTCACGCAACGCATTTGTGAAGTGTTCTATTATTCGTTCTGCTACATAATTCATTCTTGACGAATATTTCATGGGTTTTAGTTTTTCAATACTCGGTTTATCATTTAGTGGATATATCCCATAAACAACTGCTGTTACAGGATAAGATCTCTCGTAGTATGGTTTGTCAATTCCAGTCAGAATTCCTGGTTTGGAATCTCGACTCACAGTGACAGTCCTTTTAGCCTTCAAGATTGGTTCAAATTTATATCTGATAATCCAATCTCCCGTGTCTGAACAAATAATGAATTTCACTCTAAAAAAATATTTTTTCTTGTCAAGATGTGAAATTATCACTGCTGATCTTTCGTCGTTCATGGTAGCATTAACGCTACCATCAATTCGAAATTTTGACCAACATTGTGATGCTCCATCGCGCTTGAATTCATTAAAACAATCACGAATTTTACCCAACATGGTTCTATCATCTATTAGACTCTTTGGCCTATCATAGACTCTAACGAGATTGAATTTAGCATTTTTCCAGGGCTTAATTTTCGATAATCGCTCGAACTCCTTCATGCTATAATTAAAACAAGTACTTAAATAAAGAATTTATATATAACGAATCATTGCAAATGGCTCATGATTGGATCAGTAATCCCATATAACAAATCATGCAGAAAGGAATTCTGTGGATATCATTTGCAAAGCGTACGACGTGGAAGTCTTGTCCCCTTTCCATGCCTACAATGTGGGGTAGGGGTTAGAGGAATATCATAGTTGTGTCTCGGTTGTGGTAGTAAGAGGTACAGAGAGTTGAAATGTTATTATGATAAACGAGACAAGAACTCCATTAAGAATTCCATTAATGAATCTTACTGTACCCCTGACCGAGTTATAAGAACACCTCAAGACTACATTGATAGATTCTCAAGTAATGTAATCATTAGACCAAACAATGAATTAGACAATAGTATTGTAGTATATAAATGAACCAAGAATTCCGACCACACCCTGGGATTGCAAACTACGAGGCATCCCCTGATGGTATTGTCAAAAACCGAAGACTGAAGAAATCAGTTGGGTGGGATAATGGTAGGGGATTATTTGATGTTTGGCGCTGGAAAAAAGAAATATTGCTGTCACAGATTCGTCTTCGAGATAATTAATGGATTGATCAGGGATGGTTTTCTTATTGATCATATTGATGGATGTCATCAACATAACAGATTGAATAATTTGCGAGCTGCTACACAGAGTGAGAATAATATATTAGGGGAAACTAGTACTTGTAAATCAACTGGGAAAAGACCCGTAAAATCATTTAATATAGTAACGAACGAAGAAAAAATATTCCAATCTATGAATGAAGTCGGTAGATATTTTCACTATTTGTACTACCTCAGTACGATTTGTTGCAGATGAAATAACCAAGACGGCTGTCTCCAGAAAAAATGTACAAAGGATTCAACTCATTTACATCTAGATTTCATTTTATACTATAGTATATAACATCAAAGGGTGATAACTCGTACGGGTATGTGTACGGCTTATGAATGAGTTATGGATCTCAATGGAATTTTTGAAACCTGATTTCGATGGTAGTTTCTGATTTGTTGGTTATAATTGTAATGATTCTCAGCGGAGATAATCAATTATCTGTTTTTTTGTAAGAAAACGAATCAAATACGCAGTGTTTACAAACAATTGTATTCTTTTATTAGTGTTTTTTTCAAGTATTCTGTTCTGCTTCAATGTTGTCAATAATCATTATCAAATACAAGAAAGATATAACGATTACACCTCTTCTTGTTTGTGTTGACTATATAAGCGAAATTTTTCTCTATATAATTGGGCTTTTAAGCGAAGCTCAAGTTACGAAACCAAAGTACACCGCCACATTGTGTGAATGTTTTTCATTCAAACCAGGTTGATTTTGTAGGTTTGGTTTTGCGCTTGAGTGTAGGGTAGCCCATCATCCGTTGTCATTCATTCATATATTCTTGTGTTATATATTTCTGTGCTGTCCCTTATCATCCATTCATCCATTCATTAATTCATTGTATATACCATTGTTCATCATTCATTCATTGTATATATCATCCATTGTCATCATTCTATAATCCATTGTTGTGTTGTATTGTCTTGTGCTGTCCTTTATATGACGCCCATTCCCTAAGCATATCTTCTTAGGTTTCTAACCCGTTATTTGGCGAGTTAGATCCCTTATCGGGGCATATGCTTTGTGGTATGATTATGGACGTCAAAATAAACAGTAACCATGGATGCAATAAGCTCTCTGTCACATTGTGTAACCCCACAGGGTAGTTCAGAATGAACTATCGGCTAAAAGAAACGGTTATAGGGTCAAATCTCAAAGAGAGATTCAAAGAGAGAAAAATACTCTGATTCTAACCAACAGAGGAAAACATTTCTGATATATAGCCAACATAAAAAATACTCTCAAAGAAAAAACCCTATGAAAGACACAAAGGCGTAATAAGGGACCCAATGAATGATAACCGCTCATCATGAGTTTCTGTTTTTTTGTATTATATATATATATATATATATATATATATATATATATATATATATATATATATATATATATATAATTATATAATATGAACTCTGAAAATATCAAAGAAATCATAACCGAAATTTTAGATTTGAAATCTCGAAAAATACAATTATCATATAATTTAAATTGTGATCAAATTATTTCAGATTATCAGGATATTGAATACGCTACTATGAATAATAAATATGTCCTTCCAAAGAAGTATGCATTAATAAAAAGAATCCAGAATTCTATCCGTGACTCTCTTGTATTATGTGATGACGTCAGTGTGTTTGTCCCGTTATTTACTATCGTGGAAAGGATAAGAAGGGGACTGGGGCAGGAGTATGAGGTTAAAAGGACAATTAATTCAAAATACAGAAATATAGAAGCGGTAATTGAACAACATGAAAAAAAACATTTGGATTTTTCTGTTAAATAAACTAACTGTGTATGTAAAATTCTTACTAAATACTTCACTGTTTGAACGGGTAACAAACATGTATAAATACTCCATGGACGGTATTGTATCACAATAGCGTGGACAGGTATGTGCGCTCAACTAGAACAAGGCGGTTTAAGTCAACAATAGCGGTGAAATGCTATACTGTCATTTATCAATGAATGTTTTACTACAAGTAAGTTGTAATATTTCGTAGTAAAATATTTTTTTATTTGTTAATTACTGAAATTTTCATAGTAAATACTTTTTTGGGTCATTTTTTGACTGATTTTAGTCATCGCTTGACTGATTTTAATCATCGCTTGACTGATTTTGATGATTATTTGGTCGTTCCTGAGGTCAAAACCCCCCGGATTTCATTTAGAGAAAATCAACTTTTCAACGAAATTTTCTTCGAGCAACAACTAAAAATGGCCAAAAAATGGCCAAAATAGTAAAAAAAAATTACCAAAGTTGCCAAAAAATGACCAACAACAACCAAACTAACCGCTGGGTAAAAACCCCCGGATTTCACTAAGAGAAAATCGACTTTTCAATGAAATTTCTGAAACGATATTATTTCACAGTTGTGCCACTGTTTTATCAGCGTGGTTGGGTAACAGAGTCGAATGTCTCTGTTAATTCTCGTAGATTTTTTCACTAAAATTATTTTCGGGTGACAAAATCACTGCATTTAGATTGAAGTCTCATCGTACACTAATTGGAAAATTGTTTACGATTTCAATAATGGTAAATGAAGCATTACCGAGTAGATTGGCTCGTGAGAGACTGACCGCGATTGAAAAGTATATACCCGTACACGACTCTGTCAGAAATAAACTACAAGCTAGACAGAGTCTTCAGACCATGTTGCTGTAGAAAGTGAAGAATTGTTTAAACCGATAACCACGGCAACGAAGGGGGTAATATCAGCCACTGAGCGTGCTATATACGGAGATGTCCCCGAGGAGGGAAAACCACCAAGTAAAGAAGCTCCTCCTCTTCTTGTGCTTGAAATAACAGCAGAAAGATCTAAACAAACAAAAAAAAATCTTTAAAAACACTTCCTGGTGATATAATAACGGCTGCAAGACAACAAGAACTACAAAAGAAAGACAACTTCAGGAAGAAGTTGAACAACTCGGTGATATTGATATTAGCGCACCACCTGAACCACTTGAACAACAAGGCGCTGTTGCAAGAGAGGATTATTCACCTGAAAATATATTTGAGGATGAAGCGTTAGATAGAGTTAGAGGAATCGAAACAGACTCTGAATTAGTTAATTTTACTAAAGATATTTTTAAAAAAAATATAAGAGATAATTATTTAAAAGACGACAGGTCTAGAGATTTTATAAAAGAAAAAGACACCTGGGCAAATAAAGTATTTTTAGCTAACCGCGTTAAAACTAAAATAACAATAGAAATAAGTTCCGATTTTGCTAAATTTATGGCTATGGTAAAAGGTGTCACACAACCACCACCAATGTATACAGCAGACCCATACCCGGATGAAATACAAATAATGGCAGAAGCTGATTCTGAAAAAGGTGCAACTGGTATAACTAGAAAAACAAAGGCAAAGGGATTGTCCAGTGGAACTCCAAGGGGAATTTCAGGTAGTGGTTTAGTGAGCTGCCCTGGTAATATTCTCAGTGATATAACACGCTTAGAAGTACTCATAGGAGGGAAAAGAGCTGGAAATAACTCACCGGAAATAATTAATGAAGCAGCTGATATCTGCAGGCGGTTATTTCAAGGTGGCATCATGGATATCAAAACATATCGAGATTTCATTGATGAGTTAGCCGAGCATCATGGTTATCACAGTGACTAATTTGATGACTTCGTCATTCGATTAGATAAATATCATTTAAATAAGAATGATCATACACTTCAACCATGATAAACCAACCAGCGTCTACGTAGTAAACTCACAATTGCCAGTTTATAGAGCGTACTATGCTGATGGTCTTGGTGATACCATTGCAGAGTTATTTGCAAGAATGGCTCCAAACGTGGCACCGCTAGCAAAAGAATTATCAATGAAAGCCATTGATGTTATTCGTGATAAGGGTATTAGCGCTGTTGGAGATGTTGCCGGGAAAGCATTTTTAGCCGCGAAGGATAAACTAACAGCGCTAGTTCGACGGCGAAGTAAACCACCAGCATCATTGGGACCACTACCATCTACAACAGTGATGCCTGCAAATATTAGTAAAATAATAAATAACGCAGTAGATCAAGAATTAAACTTCAAGTCCATGATACCAGTAAATACTTTCTACCATGTGAAGCATTTATCGAAGTAGAAGGAGAAGCAGCAGAGGGGGCGAACCCTACAACATTTTTAAACAAGTTTTCACTGAAATCAGGCTTCTATGGCCAAGATGTGGTGAATCGGATACAAGTTTTCAATGAAATCAGGCAAATAAATATAAAAAAAAATCAATGAAATCAGGCAAAAAATAATAATGAAAAATCAATGAAATCAATGAAATCAAAAACTTTTCAACTATTACAACATCGTTGTCACTCACCCTCTCAACCGAATATTTGATCCAGTCCGATACGATATCGTATTCGAGGGTCATGTAAATTTATTGTTACAAATCCATGTGGGGCAGACTGAGCATGACTAAAGAAATTTCTAAATTGATTGAAGTCCATATCAGAACACCATGTCTGCCAAATATTTCGTAGCGTATGTGTATCAACTCCATTAAACACACACAACACATTACAATTATCGCGAATCACTTTTGGTATTTGTGTGTAGCGTTGAGTGACATAGATCACATCCGTGTTTTTGTGCCTGCCTCTGGAAAAAATCCTTGCAGGTTTTTTTTGTTTATCTAACATTACATCGTCGTATACAACTAAATTGTTGATACTTCCATCGAGGTCATCCACGGATGGTGCCTCGTCAATATCGGTTATAAATTCAATAACATCCTCGCCGGCAATCTCTGAAGCGTTTTCATTAAAATCTTTTAGCACTTCATAGCATCGTTGGTCATCTACGCTAGGGGCAATTAAATACAACTTATCCCACTTCATCCATCTCATTATTAAATTGAGCAACAATTGCGTTTTACCGGATCCAGATGGTCCGATTATAATTGCGCGGATAGAGTTTGGTAGCGCTGCATGATGCTTCACTGGTTCTCTTGTTTTAGTTGCTGAAAAATCAATTATATTCATATCTCTATACATAAATTATGGATCTATATTGTGTGAAGTGTAAGGCGCGTACTGACACAGATGACTTGACGACGATTACAACTAAAAATAACCGATCAGCGCTTTCTGGTAAATGCGTACAATGTAGTACAAAGAAATTTAGATTTGTTTCTAAACCCAAGGAACCTTTAAAAAAAAACGAGGAGGTGATATCGCTGCCAAATTAGCAAAACTCCCTGGAACCCCATGGGCAAAATACCCCGGAGAAAAACACCTTCCAGGGTATAGTTATTGTGGACCGGGAACAAGACTTGATATCAGACTCAATGATCAAAATCAACCCAACCCCGGTGAAGAACCAATAAACGCCATTGATAAGGCGTGTCACCTTCATGATGTCGCTTATAAAAGCAGCAATTTGCAACACAGGCATCTAGCAGATGTGAAATTAATTCATGCGTTAAATGCTATTCCTGACAAATCTTTCAAAGAAAAATTGGCTTCATTTTTGATAAAATCGGCAATGAAAAGCAAATTGATGTTAGGTGCTGGTAATTAATAGCAACATGGAATCTATTTATTATTCCCCAAGAGGATACTGGAAGGGTAACGCTGCAATCAGTAAACTCGCTAGCGCCGCTAAAGTGAAAAAAACCACTGCGGCTCATTGGTTATCCAAACAGGCACTATGGCAAATTTATCTACCACCGCCTAAACAAATTCAATTCTCGCATTTTGATGTGACCGGACCCAATGAAGTTCATCAGGCTGATCTATTATTTCTGCCACATGATCGTGGTTACAAATACGCATTAACCGTAGTTGATATTGCAAGTCGATACAAAGAAGCAGAACCGTTAAAAACAAAATCAGCCACTGAAGTGGCTTCTGCATTTGAAAGGATTTATCGAAGGAGCCCTCTGCACTGGCCAAATCTGTTACAAGTTGATCCTGGCAAGGAATTACAGGGTGCAGTGTTATCTACAATGAAATATCACAATGTCGCTATCAGACGAGGGCATACTGCACTGCATCGTGATCAGGCCATTGTAGAACGATTTAATCGGATTCTTGCTGAACGGTTATTTGGATATCAATACGCAAAAGAATTCATCCAAGAAAAAAGATCCCGTGAATGGGTTAAGAGATTACCAGGTGTAGTTACCGCACTGAATAACGAGATTACTAGAACCATCAACATGAAACCTATCAACGCGATTAAAAAGAAGTGGATACCTGAAAAACCACAAAAGGATTTCAGCGTTTCCCAACCAATTCTTGGTAGTAATGTCATTGTGAGGTACTTATACGAACCAGGAGAGCTTGAGGGTGGTACAAAAAGGGCTACTGATCCTATTTGGAGTGTTACTACGCATAAGATATCTAGTATAACACGATCTACGGGTAGACTTCCAATCTATAAACTGGATTCAACTGCCCCTCAGCGTGGGTTTACTAGACAACAATTACAAGTGATACCTGACGATACTCAATTACCACCGCATGGTCTTAACTAGCACCCTTGCGTCTATTGCACTCAAGACAAGTCAACATCACATTATTTCTGACATGACCGAGATTGTTATTTTTTCTGTCTACGGTGAATTGGCGAGGATCCTTATCCGAATACTGCCAACGCATTATACAATTGCAACTCGCGCAGTGATTATTCTGTTGTTGCTTTAGAGTAATTATTAATTCAGCATCAATATCAAATTCTCGTTGTTTTTTTTTGTCCTGTTGTTTGTAACCGGAGAGTTTTTTTATCAATAATATCATTATCGTCACCAATGATTTCATCATCGCCACTGGCTTCGCCAACGACAATTCTTCGAAGTTGATTTATTTTTCGTACTCTG
This sequence comes from Unio pictorum, assembly GCA_030141615.1. Lineage (NCBI taxonomy): Eukaryota > Metazoa > Mollusca > Bivalvia > Unionida > Unionidae > Unio > Unio pictorum. The sequence continues at coordinate 2,152,751 of JARLTB010000224.1, forward strand.
GATACTGAAAGATAGACTAAATTCGACCATTCTATGCGATTATCTACCATCCAAACAATTGTATCCGATATAGTCAATCCCTGTGAAGAGTGTATTGTTGCTGCGTATCCTAGCGTCCATGGGGATTTATTAGCACGCAATGCATCTTCAACGACATTGATATCAACCAGCACAATATCATTTAATACCAGAATCTGCTTTTCACTCTGTCCTGGAATATCAACTTCCATGTTCTGTTTTCGTGTATCCGATGGCCTATAACAAAGAGGCACTGGAAGCGTTGCAAATTTTTGTTTATGCAATTCAAATAATTTCATCTGAAGTGTATCCCTAACTATTTTTCTACTTGCAATGATCAAATCATTTGGTCTCCACGCTTCCCAGAAATCATTCATTGGAGTTTCCGAAATTATTTCACGGGCTATTTCACACTGGATTCTATCCGGTTGTAATCTAATTAGTTTCTTCAATTCTTTTAATTCATTATCAAGTGATCTATGATCAGTATCAATTTCTTCATAATAGTCTACAAAACCCTTTAGCCATTCATGGGGGGAAGCACCGACAAATGGTGGTGGTTGCCCGTGATCACCGCACATGACGATTTTTGTATTTTTCAATAACAACCACTCAAGAAATATTTTTAAGACATCTTCTGACACTGTGTCTATTTCATCCCAAATGATAATTTCAGGAATAAATTTCTCTCCCATGCGCTCAGGAGTCCATTTATCTCCCTTCCATCTAAAGAAACTATGATAAGTGCAGGCATTTACCCCTCTCTGTATCATTTCTCTTGCAAGTCTGTGAGTTGGTGTTAGTACAATCATGTTAGAAACGCTAGCGTTTCTACGGAATAACTCAATTGCCCGGGTTGTTTTTCCTGACCCACCACAGCCGTTTAAATAAACTGTTTTATACAGGCATATTGGATCAGAAATCGGTGGTGCACTAGAAAATTCTGAACACTGATTGCTTTCTAAGTAATTATTTTCAATGGTAACATCTGCTGATGGAATATAATCATGAATCATTTCTTTCTTAATTCTCCATGATCCCCAATTCTCGTTGCCAGTAGCCTTAAAATCAACCATTTTGCTGTTTATGTAAAATGAGTCAGTGGCAACTCTAACTGCGGTGGTAGGAAATTTATTAATCATTGAAAATAAATTAATAGAAGCATAACCGAGCATAGAAGCTCTCAAGTGTGTGTACTGCGGATGGTATCCATCAGTGTAAGTAACAATTGTACCCAATTTGGTTCCATTGGACATAAATGCGTCCTTACGATTGACATATAGGCCTTTATTCGTTACATCCGCCATTACAAAATCGTATTCAGCATTGTCTATAATCAATCGTGAAGAATATTTCGTATTATCATCTTTGCCACCTTGGGTAAATTTACCAATTATTCTTCGTCCAAGATTTTTTGCTTCATTGTTTCTGATTTCAAATAACTGTCTGGACCAATCCATGATTTGTTGTTCATTAAAATCAGGAAACAGTTTTCGCTCTTCGCTAATTATTTTTTCTAGATCAGGTTGTGGTAACCAGACTGATTTCTGTGCTCGGTAGGATATAATTGCTTCACTGATAATTAATGATTTTAACATCTTACAATCAAGCATATACCGTAATAACACTATTGGCATCCAGTGTTTTTCAGACATGTGTTTACCAATCCAAAGATAACTACACGGATGAAGTCCTTCAGCCATTTCAAATGATACTACACAAGCGAATCCTGTTAAATCAAAATCAGGCAGTGGTCCATTAACAGCAACACGGGTCATTTCGTGTGTGGGGTGTCCAAATCGTTTGAAATATTTCTCGCATTCTCCATACCCAAGAAAACTTCCTGGATAACACGCAATCATATCAACTGAAATAACGGTATCAGCGGTGTATTTTGTGTTCCATAATCCGCCGTGGCTGTATTCAAGACAGGACAATTTGACATCTGATAAGAACTCACTTCGTGTTGGTTTCCACGCGTTTTTCTTTCTAGCAAAATGTGCTGCAATGGATGGTACTGTAAAACAGTTTGCTAATAATTGATCGTTGTCTTCTCCGTCCCCAGAAAACTCACTAGCTAGTTGTTTCATTTGATTCTGCAGCTCTTCAGTACGGTATAATTCTCCGTTAGTCCTTACAAACTGATCAAATCTACATTCTTCGTCTGAATTACTATGAAATAGCCACACTGACACAGGATCGTTTTTACTCAAATGGTAAATAGCATCAAATAATTTCTGCTCTGAAAAAAACTCTTCGGTTCCAAACAGAGTTTGGGATAGATATTTTACGGTTCTATCTCGTGGAAATATTGTTACTGCAGATGACCACGCGTGTGCGTTATGATCAATAATTTCAATTGCGGCTCCATTTTTATTATATTTCGATTCGTATAATACTTCTCCGGTGATTGTTCTTACTGATATTGGAAATCTCAATGATTTTTCTAATTTGGTTATATCCTGAATTGTTGCCCCATGCTCTTTTACCGTGAACTCCCACTCGGTTATTTTTTTGCGTCTTAGATCAGTGAGTTTATTTCCCCGGGACGCATTTGTGAAGTGTTCTATTATTCGTTCTGCTACACAATTGAGCCCTGTCGAATATTTCATGGGTGCTAGTTTTGCAATATCAGGTTTTTCATTGAGCGGATAGATCCCGTAAACAACTGCTGTGACAGGATAAGATCTTTCGTAGTAGGGTTTATCAATTCCAGTCAAAATTCCCGGTTTTGAATCCTGATTCACGGTGACAGTTTTTTTGCCCTTGAGAATGGGTTCAAATTTATCCCTAATAATCCATTTTCCATCCTCACGGATAATGTATTTGATTCGGAAAAAATGACTTTTTTCCCCAAGACGTGAAATGATCACTGCTGCTTTTTCATCATTCATGGTAGCGTCAACAACACCATCAATTCGAAATGTTGACCAGCAATAAGATGCTCCATCACGCTTGAATTCCTTAAAACAGTCTCTGATGAGTTTATCAAGAATTTTATTCTTGGGTGTATTAGAAACTATATCAAGATTGAATTGAGCATCCTTCCATGGTGATCTCATGTTTCCGTCTCTTGGACGTTTGTTACGTTTTTTGGGTCTATCGCGATTAAATCTAGGACTGATTTTCAATAATCTCTTAAACTCTTTCATGTTTCCGTCTCTTTGATGTTTTGGATGTTTTTTGGGTTTATCGCGATTAAATCTAGGACTGATTTTCAATAATCTCTTAAACTCTTTCATGTTTCCGTCTCTTGGACGTTTGTTACGTTTGTTTCCGTCTATTGGACGTTTTTAGGTCTATCGATATTAAATTTAGGACTGATTTTCAACAATCTCTTAAACTCTCTATCGGTATTGAATTTAGCATTTTTCGAAGTCAATCTCTTGAACTCCTTCATGCTATACATAAAACAAGTATTTAAATGAAAGTTTTATGTATAATGAACCAATGCAAATGGCTCATGATGGGAAATGTAACCCCGTGTAACAAATCATGCAGAAAAAATGAGTACTGTAGGTATCATATGCAAAGTTTTCGACATGGGAGACTTGGTCCGTTACCCTGTATTCGATGTGGGGTTGGGGTTAAGGGAAGATCACAATTGTGTATTGATTGTGGTGGTAAGCGATATAGGGAATTGAAGCGTTATTATGATAAAAGAATCAAAAATGGACAATCCATCAGAAATTATGACCCTGAAAAAGTCTTTGACCCTGATAACGTCACTGACAAAATCATAAGAACTCCGCAAGACTACATCGAAAGGTTCTCCAGTGATGTAATTATTAAACCAAACACTGAATTAGACAAACAATAGAATAGTATATATGAACCAAGAATTCAGACCACACCCAGTGATTACAAATTATGAAGCATCCAGTGATGGTGTTGTAAGACACTGTAGAATGAAGAAACCGGTCGGTGTTGTGACTAATCAAGGGTATTTTAGGTTTACTGTTGGAAAGAAAACTTATCTCAATCATCGTTTCATATTTGAATGTCATTATGGAATGATCGAGAATGGTTTTGTTATTGATCACAAGGATTCTAATCCAAAGAATAATCCTGTATCAAATCTGCAGGCTATCACACTGAGTGAGAATTCCAAACGAGGAGAGACTGGAAAATGCAAAACGGTTTGGAAGAGACCTGTGAAATCCTTGAATACAACAACTAACGAAGAGAAAATATTTTCATCTATGAATGAAGCCGGTAGGCACTTCGATATTTGTCCAACTTCTGTTCAAAGAGTTGCAGAGAGGATTTATCGATCGGCTATTTCAAAAAAGAGTGGACAAAAGTTCAATTTAGTTATGTCTAATGCGTCATATTTTTCAATTAGAGATATGTCATTGCTATAGAATAATGAATTCTGAAAACATGAATAGCATCATAGTTGAAATAGCAAAATTGAAAAATCAGGATATCAAACTATCAGATGGATTAAATCCTGATCAAATTGTGTCTGATTTTCAGGATATAGAATACGGAGTAAACAACAATAAATATATGCTACCCAAGAAATATGCACTCATCAAAAAAATTCAGAATTCTATTAGAGACTCTCTTTCATTTTCCAGTGACATCAGTGTGTTCGTCCCGTTGTATACTATCGTAGAGGGGATACGAAAAGAATTAGGTAATGAATACGAATTGAAAAAAGAAGTCAACTCTAAAATTAGAAACCTACGGGCATTAATTCAGGAAAATGAACAATTTTGATTGACCGACCATTGATTGCCCGACCATTATCATTTTTTGATTGTGACCGACCTTCATTTTTTTTAGCCGACCCCTCAACGGGAATGTCAAAAATAGAAATGTGGAAACTATCAGTATTATTTATTTTATATACAATTATGATAGTTTCCACATCAGTGATAGAGCTGTCAAAACAATCAAATAACACTTCCATGACCGTATCAAAAATCATCCGACATGTCAAAATAGAAATGTTGAAAGTCACAGTATTATTTATTTTATATACAATTATGTGACTTTCAACATCAATGATAGAGCTGTTAAAACAATCAAATAACACTTCCTTGACTGTGTTAAAAATCATCCGACATGTCAAGTGTTTTGCAATTGAAAAATGGTTTGCGATTTCAAATAATGGTCAATGAAGCATTAACAACCCGATTGGCTCGTGAACGATTAGATGCAATTAAGAGATTTATACCAATTCGTGACTCTGTCAGGAATAAACTGCAACAACGACAGAGTTTACAAACGGATTTTGCTTTAGGGTCTGAAGAATTGTTTAAACCAGTAACCACAGCAACGAAAGGGGTAGAGCGTGCTTTACTGGGAGATGATCCCGAGGGGGGGAAATCTGTTATTGGTGAACTTGAAAAACTAGCAGCGAAAACTGAACAAACTGAACAAACTGATCCGAAAAAAACAACTGTTTCTCTGTTGAATAAATTTACTGATCATGCTAAAATAGCAATAAAAAACCTAGGTTATTGAAACTAAAGGATTATCAAGCCTTTGGTGATTTTGCTGCTCAAAGTTATAATTCAAAAAAAGATTTTTTAAAGGACGAGTATAAGAATGATAGAATATCAAGTAATGATTGGTCCGATAATTTGTATAAACTAAATAAAGGGATTGGTCGTTTGAATAAGGAGGAGATAGGATACAAGGAATTTCAAAGGGGAATTAGGAATTATAAAAGAGAACAAATAGAAGAGCGACAACGAGAAATAGAAGAACAACAAGAGCTAAAACGTCAAACACCAACACGTAGACAAACAAGAAGACAAAAAAACAACAACTACCACCTGATGATGATGATTTAGAAGAACGACGTCAAACACCAACACGTAGACAAAAAAAAACAACAACTACCACCTGATGATGATGATGATGATGATTTACAAACTACGGATTTAGAAAAACTAGATGAAGCAGCTGGTTATAGCGGAAGTGGACTGCAAAATCCAAGGATTTCGTGTCCTGATAGTGTTATCAATGATATATCACGATTAGATGTTCTTGTAGGAGGATTCCGAGCTGGAAATAACTCTCCAGAAATAATTAATGAAGCAGCTGATATCTGTAGACGGTTATTTGCCGGCGGTATCATGGATATCAAAACATATCGAGATTTCATTGACGAGTTAGCAGATGGGTATCACAGCAATTGAAAACACTATTGTTTTTATAATAATGATCATACATTACAATCATGATAAACCAACCCTCGTCTATGTAGTTAATTCACGGTTTCCACTTTATAAAGCATACTATGGAGATGGCCTCGGCAATACCATTTTAGGATTCTTTTCAAGAATGGCCCCAAAAGTGATGCCGTTAGCTAAACAGTTATCAATGAAAGCCATTGATGTTATTCGTGATAAGGGTATTGGTGCTGTTGGAGATCTTGCCGGGAAAGCGTTTTCAACTGCAAAGAATAAAATAACATCATTAGTGAGGCGAAAAAAGAAACCGTTACCGTCCACAGAAGAAATGCCTGCAAGTGTTAGTAAAATAATAAATAACGCAGTAGATGAAAAACTAGCGTCGATGGCTTTAACTCCCGACCCAAATATGATAGCAGGAAGTGGCTTTAAAAAACCACGTAGAAAACGATGATGAAAATTGCTAGCAATTTTCCAATTTAGACTCTGATAAATAGAATAAAATGTTCAAAAAGTCACGTGATCCAGCATTTGATATAGACGCCCCAGTTGGCAAGGATGATTCTGTACGCGATTATCAATATTACGCCTATCATGCCATAGACTCAAATAGTCGATCAAGAATTGATCTTCAAGTCCATGATACCAGTAAATACTTTCTACCCGCTGAAGCGTTTATTGAAATCGAAGGAGAAATTGTAACAGCTGCTGATACTCCTGCTGTACCAGCACCGTACCCAGCTGGTACTCAAGTCGGTTTTGTCAATAATGGTATCATGGCGTTATTTGAGAGTGCAAAATATCTCATTGATGGAAAAGAAATTGAGGCGATAGATCGCGATGTTGATGTGGCTACAACAATCATAGGATTAGCGAGATATTCTGATGATTATACAAGATCAGCAGGACCTTCTATGATGTTTGCAAAAGATGTTACAAATACCGCTGGAGGTAATCAATTTGTTGTAAGACGACCAAATGATCGTGCTGGTGCTGCTGCTGCTATCGAGAATATGATTATAAACAAAGATGATAATTTCAATCTAGGAGCTGCAACACGTATTTCAATGTTGGAAGGAGCGCGTAAATCATTTTCATGCGCGATTCCACTGCATCACATATTTGGATTCTGTAGAAACGTCAGAAAAGTTATTTATGGAGCTAAGCATACAGTATCGCTTGTACGAAAGGGTGATGATAATGACGCAATCTGGAGGATTCCAGCAGATGCTGCAAATGTCAATGCTGATGCCGGTAAAGTCAATTTAACAAAAATATCATTGTGGATGCCAGTGTTGACTCCAGCAATCACCGCAGAAGAACGATTACTATCATTTATGGACCAAGGGGGAAAGTCGTTGTTGAGTTGGTTATCAGTGAGTACAGATGTGATGCAGTCAAATGTTAATAATGTGTTTACGTGGAATCTAGCATCAAAACAGGGCACTGCTGCACCACGTCACATATTTATTGCGTTACAGGATACCCCACGAGTTGGCAATCAACTCTCCAGCCATATGATATTTGATCAGTTAGGTGTGAAAGACGTCTCACTGAGAATAAACGGCCAGCAGGAACCATCCGAGGATATACAACTTAATTACGGTGAAAATCATATTGCACGAGTTTATCATAGATTGTTGTCATTTATGGCACGTGATCAAAATGTCGATACCGGTCTACAAATATCACAATCTGATTTTAAAAATCTGTATCCAATCTATTACTTCTCACTGGAACATCTCGATTTGATGAGACAATCTGTTGTTGATATACATTTTAGAGCTAATGTGACTCGTGGTGTTATTGCTAATTATAGAGCAGTTGCTGTCATTCTCAGTGATAAATCAATGCTACTTGAAGGTGTTGATGGAAGAATGAGAGTGGTAGATGCCCCAGTAGAAAATCTTTAAACGATTTTCTCGATTTAGAATCAATCTATTATGTATAACATGTCATATAGTGTTATTAGTGTTGCGTTAACTCCTGGTCAAATCAAAAAATTGCAATCAGAATCGGCTAAAAAATGTGGAACCACAATCACTTTGAAACCGAATCAAATGACTGGTGGTGCAAATAAATTATCACTGACAACTCGTCAAATAAAACATTTCAATGATGCACTTGCAGCCAAAAAAGGTGTTCAGATTACTCTTTCTGCGGCTGCTATAAAAAATATGATGAAAACGGGTGGTATATTTCCATTGTTAGCTGCAATACCAGCATTGATTGCAGCAGCAGCCCCAGCAGTAGCTAAAGCAGCGGCGTTAGGAGCCGTTGGTACTGCAGCAGGAATGGCGTTGAAAAAGGCAACTGGACAAGGATATAAAAAAAAGAGACGATCCGTTCACGGAAAGGGTCTAAGACTACCAGGAACCCCGTATTCATGGTACAGCGGAAAAGGTCTGAGACTACCAGGAACGGTTTATTAATTGAGGAATCTTTGATTCCGATGTCCAATTTTGATTTAATGGATGCTGCTAAAAACCTAGCGATTAAAAATTTCAGAGGTGTTTTTATGAAAGATCAATTACCACATCAACCAAACAAAACTGAAACAGGTATTATTAATCTCGATAACAGCACCGGACCTGGAACTCACTGGGTTGCATACGCTATTGATCCACGTGGGATTGTTTATTTTGATTCATATGGATTAGCCCCGCCAAAAGAGTTTTTGCGTTACATAAAACAATTTCCAATGAAGACTTGGTATTCTACGCTACCAACACAACAAATCAATGACCCACCAATATGCGGCAGTGAAGTATTAAATGTCCTTGATGCTATTTCAGCATCTAGAAAACAACCTCATATTGTCGTAAATGACTACACTAGTAATCGCTTTTTAGAGAGAGAAAGAGTTTTACAATAACATGATTGATATTTGGGGGAGATCTTTGAAACCCAAACCCGATGACACTGCAACCCCTGATTCTATCAAGGGTATAACAAAAAAAATTAAAGATGAAATCGCTGAGACGTTGAATTTAGTAAATGTTGATCCTAATGAGATAGTTGTATTTCAAGACAAACAGGGTAAATTGAAATCTAGTAATGTGTCGTTGGATGATATTTTAGTTAAACAACAAAACGCAATCGAGAACACCGTTGCGTTATTTTCCGAACAGGGTAAATTGAAAACCAGTAATGTATCGTTGGATGATATTTTAGTTAAACAACAAAACGCAATCGAGAATACTATCGCGTTATTTTCCGAACAGGGTAAATTGAAAACCAGTGATGTGTCGTTGAATGATATTTTAGTTAAACAACAAAACGCAATCGAGGATACTATCGCGTTATTTTCCGAACAGGGTAAACTCAAACCGGGTGTACTCTTCTCGACGATTACAGATCGATTCAAAACTCTCAACGATGAATTGAAAAATTCCGTGTTGGAACTAGCAACACTTGAATCTAAAACCGAAGAACACATAAAACAGTTTATAAATTTTCGAAGAAATATCGTAGATAAATTTATTGGAACTACATTCGATAAAATTGAACTAAAACTCCCTGATATTAAAAAATCCATCGATGAGACGAAAACTTTCATCGAAGACATCAAAGGTAATCTTTCGAGGATGATAACAGTCATTGAAAAAACAAAAATCCCTCATGAGAAAACCAATAACGTAGTATACACGATCCAACACGGATCATTTGAGTGGACACCTACAAACAACAAATTAGATATCACTGCAACCGTTAAAGGTATTTATCGATTAACACTAGTAACACCATTGTCTCAATTTCATATTTCATCGTCCAGTTCATCTGGGGTCAATAATACGATTTCAACGATCATCGACAAGAATACAACTGAAAAGTTCACAATCACATCTACTGATAAAAATTTGGTTAGGGTTTCAACAACGTGGTATGTGGAATTCGTAGCGGATTTAAGTAAATAACTATTTCACAATTGAAAACGCTAGCGTTTTTAAAATAAAAATGATTTCATCATCGCAATATCGCTATGATCAGGTCAAAGAATTTCAAACTAGACTCAAAACCCTCACTGAGGAGTATCAAATAAAAATAAAAAAATACCGCCGAAGAATCACTATCATTGATGTTACTATGTACTCAGTGTCAGGCGTTCTCGCTGGCGCCGGAATAATACTTGCATCGGTTACAATGATTGCCCCGGTCGTAGTTCCAATTTGCATTTCTGCGGTGGCTTCAATCGCGGGTATATCAACCGGGATCACAAAAAAAATATCATCATGCAGCCAGAGTAAACTGCAAGACTATGCGATTAAATTTCATGTTGTATCAACCGCATACTCGCAATTATCCTCATTGATATCGTCATCTCTCGATGATACAATTATATCAGAGAGTGAGTTTTCAGCGATGGTAGATATATATGATTCTGCGATGTCAAAATTAGAAATACAAAACCATGAGTATAATAACAATGACAACACCGATGGAATCAGAAAAAACCAAAATGATCTCAATAACCTCAACGATATCAGATAGTGAATTCTCAGTGATGGTACGTGTCTATGATTCCGCAGTATCAAAATTAGAAATACATCATGAGTATAATAACAATGACAACACCGATGGAATTACTTCAACAAATAGTGGAGAACACGAACCCAGTACAAACAAGCATGATCTCAATAACCTCAACGAATCCAGAATTCAGTGTGAATTTCCCCTCTCCGGTCCCAGTGAAGGAGATAGCGCTAGCAAAATTACGAGTATACCATAGTTGGCCAAATATCAGATCAAAATCATTTGGTGGTCAACAACCCAATAATTCCCTGGTGTTCTCGTATAAGAATAAACCCGACGGTACCCCAGACTGGAACGTTGTTTCCATACCAACCGGATCATACCAAATCGAACAAATCAATAATGAATTGCAACGTAGAATAAAATCGATTACTGGAGCAGAATCAAAAATAGCTATAACAGTTCATGAGCCAACACTATCATCTGCCATTGAAATAAGCACAAGAGGATTCGTCGTAGATATATATCAAAGCTCAATAAGGACCGTACTAGGATGGCCTGAATTAATACCCCGGGAAGAAACCGTTGATTTACCAGAACCACAAAAATCTGATTATGTCACAGACAGGATAAAATCTGATAATCCAATAAAGAGTTATAAAGATCACACGTATAATAGAGATTTTTATACTCCCATTGACGATATAGATAGAAAAAGGAAATTTCTTATTGCTAACGAACTTAAAATCGCTGAAAATTTCACAGTAATGAATAATGATTTTTCACCGTTGTTAATACCTCTTAAATCCGGCTCTCTCACCCGAGATGAATTTATCAGTGTCGTAGAAACATGCAATAAAACTATCGACGATATGGAAAAATTTAATTTGAAAATTATTCAGGATATATTAGATGACAGTTATCCTGAAACAAGAACAAGATTTGCAACAGACTATAATATCCGCGTTGAAGATATCCCCACATTCAAACTACCAGAATATAACGTACCAGAACTAAAAAAACTTCTCAGTGATGCCATCGATGTTGGTTTTAAAATAATTCATGATGCATGGAAAAAAACAACATCACCGGAAATAAAAACACTCAAACATAATAATGACCCAGATGGTGGCGGCAGGCATATCGCTCCGTTCAACGTGAATATTTCATCGGTGATTGCGCTCAATTTAGTGTGTGACGTTATCGAAGGAAGCTATCAAATAAATCTAGAACGATCAAATCAAGCTCAGCAAGGATATATTCTTTATTCATTTGCACCAATAGCTCCTCCAGGATTTTTAATAATCGAGTCTCCGGTGAATCCAGTCTATATGCGATGTCATAATAATTCATTAACCAGAATTAATTTCAAACTCACTGACCAGTCTAATAATCTGATTGATTTACAAGAGGAGGTTTTACAAATAAGTCTGTTTGTAAAGTCTTGAAGGGGGGACACGATATCGTATCGGACTGGATCAAATATTCGGTTGAGAGGGTGAGTGACAACGATGTTGTAATAGTTGAAAAGTTTTTGATTTCATTGATTTCATTGATTTTTCATTATTATTTTTTGCCTGATTTCATTGATTTTTTTTTTGATTTATTTGCCTGATTTCATTGAAAACTTGTATCCGATTCACCACATCTTGGCCATAGAAGCCTGATTTCAGTGAAAACTTGTTTAAAAATGTTGTAGGGTTCGCCCCCTCTGCTGCTGGAGAACTTGTAACAGCTTCTGATACTCCTGCTGTACCAGCGCCGTTTCCAGCTGATACCCAAGTCGGTTTTGTCAACAATGGTATCATGGCGCTATATGAGAGTGCAAGATATCTGATTGATGGAAAAGAAATTGAGTCGATAGAACGTGAGGTTGATGTTGCCACAGCAATAATAGGGCTAGCAAGATATTCCGATGATTATACAAGATCGTCAGGCCCTTCTATGATGTTTGCAAAGAATGCTAAAAATACTACTGGAAGAAATCAATTTGTTGTAAGACAACCAAAGAATAATGCTGGTAATGCTAATATTGATGCTGAGGATATGATTATAAATACTAATGAGAATTTCAACCTAGGAGCCGCATTACGCATGTCAATTTTGCATGGAACGCGTAAATCATTTTCATGCGCGATTCCACTACATCATATATTTGGATTCTGTAGAAATGTCCGAAAAGTTATCTATGGAGCAAATCATACAGTAGCACTCGTGCGAAAGGGTAATGACAATGATGCGATTTGGAGGATTTCAGCGAATCCTGCAAATCCACTTAATGATGCCGGTAAAGTTGTTTTAACAAAAAACTAACACTGTGGATGCCAGTAATGACTCCATCAATCACAACAGAAGAACGATTACTATCATTTATGGATATAGGAGGAAAATCATTACTAAGTTGGTTAACAAAAACAACAGACATTAAACAATCAACAGTTAACGGTACGTTTACATGGAAACTGGCATCAAAACAAGGCGTTTCAGCTCCGCGTCATATATTTATTGAGTAACAGGATAACACGCGAGTTGGCAATCATCTCCTCAGCCATATGATATTGGATCGACAAGGTGTTACTCGCGTCTCATTGAGAATAAATGGCCAGCAAGAACCATCCGAGGATATACAACTTAATTACGGTGAAAACCATATTGCACGCGTGTATCATCGCCTGTTGACATATCTGGGAAGCGATCAAAATGTTGATACCGGTCTACAAATATCACAACATGATTTTAGTAACCTTTATCCGATCTATTACTTTTCATTGGAACGTCTTGATTTAACAAGACGGTCCGTCGTTGATATACATTTTAGAGTTACTGTGCTTCGTGGTGTTATCGCCGAATACAGAGCAGTTGCTGTCATTCTCAGTGATAAATCAATGTTACTTGAAGGTGTTGCTAGACGAATGAGAGTAATTGATGCACCAGTGGAAAATCTGTTACAATTAGATCAATCTGTTATTGTATAATGTCGTATAGTCATATTAGTGTCACGTTGACTCCTGGTCAACTCAAGAAATTGCAATTCGAATCAGCTAAAAAATGTGGAACCACAATAACGCTGAAACCCAATTAGATGCCTTCACTTGCCTTCACTTGCAACTCGTCAGATAAAACATTTCAATGATGCGCTCAAAGATAAAAAGGGTGTTTAGATCACACTCTCTGCAGCCGCGATCAAAAACATGATAAAATCAGGTGGTATATTTCCGTTGTTAGCTGCGATTTCAGCGTTGATTGCGGCGGCGGCCACCAGCGGTGGCTAAAGCGACAGCGTTAGGAGCCGTTGGTACCGCGGCAGGAATGGCACTAAAGAAAGCAACTGGGTGCGGGTATAAAAAAGGAAAGGGTCTAAGACTACCAGGAACCCCGCATTCATGGTACAAATGGTACAAAGGAAGCGGCCTGAGACTAGGACCGGATTATTAACACCGATAGTTCCAATGTCAAATTTTGATTTACTCGATGCTGCTAAAAAAATTAGCGATTAAAATCTTCAGAGGCGTCTTTATGAAAGATCAGTTACCGGCACAACCAAACAGCGTTGAAACCGGTATCATTAATTTCGATAACAGCACCGGACCTGGAACTCAATTTGTTGCATACACGATTGATCCACATGCAATTGTTTATTTCGATTCATATGGATTAGCGCCGCCGAGGGAATTCATGCGTTATATAAACCGCTTAAACACCCCTCGCTGGTATTCTACGCTACCAACACAACAAATGATTGACCCACCAATATGCGGCAACGAAGTATTAAGTGTCCTTGACGCTATTTCAACATCTGGAAAACCACCCCATCGGGTCGTGAATGAATACACAAGTAGTCGCCTTTTAGAGAGAAATTATATAGAATAATATGATTGATATTTGGGGACGACCTCTATCACCGTCGAAGGAACCCGATGCCGATAGCACTGCAACCAGTGATATAAAAAAACTCATTGAAGATGAAATAGCTGAGATGTTGATCCCAATGAAATAGTTGTATTTCAAGATTATCATGGTAAATTGAAAACTAGTAAAATTTCCTGGATGATATTTTAGTTAAACAACGAGACGCAACAGAAGATACTATAACGCTGTTTTCCAATCAGGGTAAACTCAAACCGGGCGTACTTATTTCAACTATTGTGGAACGAATTAACGATTTAGAACCATTAAAAACACTAAGCGATGAATACAACGAACATGTAACTAAATTCGATCGGTTTACAGATTTACAAAAATCCATCGTGGACAATATTGACAAACCTCTATTAGATTTCCTTGGAAATCCACCAGTGACCACACCGAAACTCAAGGGGATAAAAACTTCTATGTTGGAACTAGCAACACTTCAATCCAATATGAAGAACATGTAAAACAGTTTTCAACGTTTCGTAAAAATATCGTAGATTAATTTCTCGGAACCACATTCGATAAACTCGACATACAACTCCCCGATATTAAAAAATTCATCGAAGATATGAAAAACTTCACCGATGCAATTAAAAATGATGCAAAGAGGATGATAGAAATCATTGAAAAAATAAACATTCCTTCGAGAAAGAGAGAACCAACAACGTAGTATACACGGTTCAATATGGAGCATTTACGTGGACACCTACAAACAACATTTTACATATCACTGCGACCGTCAAAGGTATTTATCGATTAACACTAGTGACACCGACTCAATTTAATATATCATCGTCGAGTTCATCTGGGGTCAACAATACGATATCAACAATCATTGACAAGGATACAACTGAACAGTTCACGATAGAATCCACTGATAATATTCTGGCTAGGGTTTCAGTAACATGGTATGTGGATTTCGTAGCGGATTTAAGTAAACAACTAAATTGAAATCTATTGTAATAAATAAAATGTCATCATTGGCGACGTCACAACAATACCGATATTATCAGATCAGAGAATTTCAAACAGAACTCAAAACTCTTTCGGTGGAGTACCGAACAAAAATGAAAAAATACTGGCAAAGAATCATTGCCATCGACGGTAGGATATTTGAAAACAGTTTAGGTTATTATGCTGAACCACAAAATCATTCTAATATTGCTTATTGTTTTTTTGAGCCAGAAGGATCAGGGGATGATAAGTACGATGTAATAACGGAATTCAACATGAACAAACAATTCACGGATATGAAATCCAGTTTTATAAGATTGAAAAATAACTTTATAGAAGAAATTAGTAAAACCCCACCTAACAGAGATGAAGCCATCAAATACATGGAGGTGTGTAATAAAATTATCGCAGACATGGAATTTTTCAATTCGCGATTTATTAGATTTATATTAGATCATAATAATCCTAAAACAAAAACGGAATTTGCAAAGAAAATAAATATACGCATAGAAGATATCCTCCCCTATTTTATGTTGCCAGGCTATAATGCACCAGAACTAAAAAAATCTCTCAATGATGCCATTGACGTTGGTTTCAAAAGAATACACGACACATGGAAAAAACAGCACCACAACAAACAACTATCCTGACACATAATAATGACCCTGATGGTGGTGGTAGGCATATCGCTCCTCAAAATGTGAATATATTGCATTGAATTTAGTACGTGATGTTATCGAAGAAAGCTATCAAATAAATCTCGAGCGATCAAATCAAGCTCAGCAGGGATATATTTTATATTCATTTGCACCAACAGCTCCTCCAGGATTTCTAATTATTGAGGATCCAACTAATCCAGTCTATATGCGATGTCATAATGATTCGTTAACGAGAATTAATTTTAAACTCACAGACCAATCCAATAATCAGATTGATTTACGATGTGAGGTTTTACAAATTAGTCTGTTTGTGAAAACGTAGCGATTTCCATCCTGAAACAATTGTTAACCCATAGAAGCAGAGGGGGGGGGGGAGGGGCGACAACGACTTTGGCGTCCTTGTTTTAATTCTGTTTTGCCCGTGGACACCTTTTCTACGATTTACGAATAAGCTTTAGTTTGCCGAATCGATGCCAATAAAAGTTGTCGGATTCGCCACCTCTGCTGCTCATGGAGAACACGTTTGAAATGACATCTTGCACTTGGTGGCTGGGCAATGTTTTTCAAGCAATCAGCTCAGGCAGTTATCGAGTTGTTCTGCTGTATGAGATAAGCAAGTTCTATAGGTTTTATTGGAAGTTATGCATTAGGCTGGTTCTATTTATCATAGGGAGGTTTCTTTTAGTAGCAAATTAAGGTATAAAGTTAAGGCAGTATGCATATACTAAAAAGGCGATCTGATGCAAGTTCGTGGGGCACAAGGTTGGACAGAACAATATTATCATCTGGTCTTTGAAGACTCCAGTTTACAATGTGACCACGTATATGGGTGGGTTTGTTAACTGACCATTTAGGGTTGAAAACATGAATGGAATTTAAGAGTTTTGATGAGCATGAGTTTGCAGGACAACCAAACTGAGATTTGAAAGGCCAAGATTAATCAGGTTGCCACCTATCGAATGTCCCTACTCCAGGAAACTCGGAAACTGTTTCAAAAAAGCGATTCATTCAGATTTCTTTTCTACTAGGAGGAGAGCAGTAAAGGCAGAACAAGTGGATGGACTGACCATTGTTCCAGTGTGAGTGTTGTTTGGACGAGTTCAAACGATGTGCGGCAGAAATTGACGGATGTGTTGTACTTATGACATTTTATTTTGGGATTCTTAGGGATAACATCATTTCCACCTCCGCGAGATAGGCTGGGGAATGCCTTGATGGCGTAACAGGTGGGTGTTAGATCCGTACACTTTGGCTTATCGCCTGATGTTTTAGCCAAATTTCTGTTAGTACAAAGACGTCAATATTCTGATCGTTGATAAAATAAACTATTTTTGTGCGCTTTTCGGGTGGCCCCACTGATTGGGCGTTGAATAATAAAAAAACGTTTGACGATTTGATAGGGATTTGCACCAAGTTATCTAAATTAAGGGCCGAATTGTTTTCATTGTTTAGCTGGAATGGGCGAAATGGAGATAACTGGAGTTCCTCATCCTGATCTTGACTTCCAGCATTGAAACAACGTTTGTTTCTTTTTCCGCTTTCGTTTACATTTAAGGAATGTTGAATGTAGTCCGAATTCGTTTTGTTTTCACCACAATGTAGGATTAAGAGCGAAGGATAGATTTTTTAAAGCAATTGATGAGGGTTCATCATGTCATAAGTGGGTTGACTGGCGAAAACGTAATTGCGGTTTCTTCAAGAACAAAGGACGTCGTAACAGTGGAGCGAGACGGCTGAGAATAAATTATAATTGTTCTCATTTACTAAAGAAGGAGATGAAGACACATATACAAACTGAACAGCAAATGGATGATAAAACACAATAATGGTGTCGAAGATAGACAACAACCAAATGTATCATATATATATATATATATATATATAGAGAGAGAGAGAGAGAGAGAGAGAGAAAGAGATTCAGAGAGAATTAGAAGTTTTCTTAAATTAGTCTCAACCATATACACATCAATAAAAATGATGTATTATAATCAATTATATAGTGATCTGTGGGGACCAACGTGTATATATATATATATATATATATATATATATATATATATATATATATATATATATATATATATATATATATATATATATATATATATATATATATATATATAATCATAATTGCTCTCTTATCTCTTTCGTTGTAGAAACAGAGTTTTCCAACTCATCGTATGGCAGAGATGACGTTTAATATTCTGCACTCTTTTGGCACCGGAAAAGCAAGTGCTGGTATACACAATTCGATGGCTAATTCCTTGGTTGATATTACTTACAGAGTAACCTTGCAGATAGACATAGAAAACTGGACAAACGACATTCTTGACAGTCCCGTAGTTAGCATCGGTAGAGGACAAGTGGACATACCCCCTAAACCTATCCTACCTGGCCAAAGCGAAGTAATGGTAAAGAGAATGACAATGATACAATGAATATGTAACATATAATATTTCTGAATAAGTTAGTCATCAGTCTAACAAAGGTTTATACTTTTAATAAATAAATACATTAATATCTATATCCATCCATCCATGTATATATATATATATATGCTAAGATAAATCTCCGTACAATACAAAGAACCAAACTAATGCATGCCATCCAAGAACACCTAACAACTTACTTACATCCGACAGCATCATAACTCGATAATTGTCTGCGTTCATTTCTTGAAAAATATGTCCCAGCAATCAAGTGTACAGTATCAATTCATACGATTTCTCCGTTGTGTAGCAGTGTTAGGGACCAGCTTTGTACTGCTAAAAGAGACCACCGTACAGCGGAGAGGCTTGGCTTTCCTACAAACTCACGATTCTTCAAAAAATGTGTGAAGCCGCTAAGAAAAACGTAACAAACATCATCCATTGGGACACATGGAGAGTTTCATGTGCAAAGACCACTTCGCGATTAACCTAATATTTTCGTCGCTAACTGATGTTCTTAATATCTCTCTCTCATCCAGACAATTCCCATCATTTTTCAAAACTGCCATTGTAACGCCTCCGCTGAAGAAACGAACACAGCGAAATAAAGAACTACCCTCCAGGTTCTAATCTCACGTTCATATACAAAAAATCTTACAACAAGTTGTTCTAACCCAACTTGTACCTCATTTGAATTCAAAGAGTCTTTTTATCAATGTACAGTCTGTATATATCCACAGTACTGAAACTACTCTTCTGAAAGTAGTTAATCACATTCAGCTTTCTTTGGATAGCGGAAAGATTACAGTAATTACATTCATTGATTTCTCTGCAGTATTTGACACCTTAGACCATGCTATATTACTTCACCGTCTCCAACATGTATTTTTCATTCACAAACTCTTATTATTGTTCAAGTTCTGCTTAGTCAGAAGGAAACAAATTGTATCTACAAATGAAATACACCACTCCATCCCAGTTGATCTATGATGTGATGTTGTGATCTCTTAACCTTCATTCAATACAGTCAGACGCTTTCAAGCGACACAAAGAATCATCACATGTCTGGCCACCAATTGTACGCTGATGACACCTAAATAAAAAAATCTGACCACCGAACTGACGTTGATATTTCCATCCAAAATTTAAGAAGTTGCCTTTCGGATGTGAACTCATTGATGATATGTAACATGCTGCAGTTGAATGATGACAAAACTGAGACAATTCTGAGTACATCGTACATATCTAGCCTCACCCTTGTGTACACACCTTATAGATACGTACGCTCCTCTTCTGACAATCGTATACTCATTATTCCCACTATGAAAACGAAGTCATATGGACAACGTTGTTTTGCATATAAGGACCCAGCAATGCGAAATGAATTGCCCATTGAAATTAAACACAAAGACAATGATGAGTCGAGAGTGCTATTAAAACACCTTTCTCGACTACAAGAACAAACTTAGAGACGTAATAAAGTTTACTACCTTAAATATTGTCAAACATGTTTGTGCAAATGTAACTGTTTGATGGCATGTGCAGCAAGCAGATCGTGAACGAATTTGAAAATGGTGAATAATAAATGTGTCAAACATTTTACTTGAAAGTTGTATGAGAGAAGACTATTTGAATCGATCATGGAAAAGCAAAACCTTTGAAGTTTGCAGAAATGGTAGGGGTTTTCACCGTTAACCTAGTAACTCACAAATTAACATATTCTCAGATTTTTCATGACCATATCAACATCATTACTACATTTGCTCCATTAGACAAAATGACTTTTAAACAAACAACTTAAATTTGAGATGAACCAATTCCAGGTAAGCAGATACGTGCAAGGAAGAAGATAAGATTATGATAGAGCGATGCATATATAAACAATGTCACAAGAATACCAATTTTTCGTTTCCTTGGAATATCTCGATAACTGTTACAATGGGCACTATATAACATGACGAAAAGAGCCACAAATAACGTATGCAGTGTCACACATTTCAGAGTTTGAGTTACAAGATGTTATGACTATTCTTATTAAATAATCTGAAAACTATTATAAAAGAGACATTTGCTACTAGAAAGATATTCACGACGAAGAGGTAAAATTCAAAGTCATCAATTAATGTCATAATCCTTGGTAAGAATACCCCATGTAAAACCGTTCATTTCTGCTTCTATAAATACCTGTCTTGTTTGTGCTTCGTGAAAAATACTAGAATAATGTTCTATATAATAGAACCCTCCCATCCAGTAAATATGTGAATGACAAACAACTACGTCCTGATGCAAATTAAGATAAACAGAGCACTGATGGGAAGGAAACATATCTAAACATATCTAATGCTGGGATCTTTCGTTCCTTGCGGAAAAGAGTTTGTATTATTCAAGTATGATTTATTATTCATGTTCATAATGTTTATATGATTATAAAAGTGGATTATTCTAGAGCTTTAGCTTGGTTTTGTCAGCATTGCAAAGGTGTTACAACATATATTGGCGTTGTATTGTCGGATAATATACATCAGTCCATAGTGTTTTAATAAATAGTCAAACAGTAATGTTTCAAAAGTATGAGATTTTGCAATTCTTGTCATTTATTATAAGACTGATATAATCAAACGAAGCATTTGTTTTATTTCACTACTTATTTTATCTTTGCTGATTGGCTTGCTGTAGGCATGACAGGCAGAGACGTGACAGATCACACAGCAAGAAACAAGTGGTACAAACAAATGTATTATATGAAATCTGATAAACTGCTTCGATTCGGCAAGATGAAGTATCAAAAGGATATACAAACCGTGATATATAAAGAAGACGGAATTGAAATACAAGGAACAATGTCAACAGGTCACCAAGCACAAGCAATGATAACCATTCGTCCATTGCACATTTCGAATCATGCTGATAGTATAAAACAATGTTTGTCTTAATCTTGATTAACCCACATGAAATATATAAACACCTTTTACATTATAGAATTTGATTATATTGAAAAGAATGCAGATATACTCTTAGGCATCTAATTAAAGCAACACTACCAACATTAAATACTACAAACGTTGGCATCATCAAAGTCTATAATATTCCGCCTATTCAAATGGGAATAAGCACTAATTTCTCACGATTTCAATAGGCTAATGTATATATAGTCTGAGCTTCATTGTACAATCAGACATACCGACTGGTACTGTATAGTTGTCTTCTTGGACATCCGCAAGTTCGTACCCTTATTTTCTGATACCATAATTACCATAATTACAAAATAAGGACATGTGGTGCGGTTTAAACAATGTAACAATATATTTCTTACTTTAGAAACTTAGACATATCTTCTGTGTGTTGCAATTATATGTCTAGTTACGTATCTATTATGTGTACTACATGCATACAAATATTTTATATAAAGTTCATTTAGGCAATCAACTTTGTTTGATATTATCGTATCGTCGTATCCTTCACATAAAAGGTGAGTTATTTATCATGTGTACGTTGTTGTTTTTCACTGTTTAGCCGAATTACTTTATCGCTTTTTCTTCTTAAGCAGTATGAGATCAGAGTGTGTCAAATATATATATATATATATATATATATATATATATATATATATATATATATATATATATATATATATATATGTGTGTGTGTGTGTGTGTGTGATAAATTAAATTATTCTAATAAGTGCGTTTGTCCAAATGTTTAAAGAAAAACAATTGCATAGAGGTAAAGGTACATATGATTTCCGTTTCCTTTAAACAACGTACCCAAGATTAATCCAAACATTTGATGCCGCATATTTGAGTTCACAGAGGCACGTTTAACATTTAGGATCAGATAGAGATCGTAAATCTTCTCTTTATATTAGATGTAGCGACTTGAAGAGTTTCAAGAAGAGTTATTTGTGTCGATATGTGATGTGAGATTGGTACTATTTTCATTTAGGACCAAGTTGGATATAACACGTCGACGACAAATGTTTAATGCAAGATGCAAATAAATGAGGACTTTTATCAAGGATTTATATATATATATATATATATATATATATATATATATATATATATATATATATATATATATATATATTTCATGTGCATTAGATATATGTTTCTTGAGTTCATTCTGTGAAAATGAAAGATTAAATGTAGAGCTTTTATATCATTTCAGTATCATGTATTGATTGTGTGTGAACTTGACATTTATATGTACAAATAGTCAAATTGAAATTTAACGTTATGATTAATGGATCTATGACCTTGGATAATCAATGATCATAAATTAATAATGCAATAAAATGCAACAAAATGATGAATCACTGGTTGCTGAATTAAAAAGCTAGTGAGCAAGTCACCGTATTGTACACAATTGAAAATGGCCTTATAGGCAGATGATCTGGTGATAAATTCGAACATACTCAAACCAAAATTTACCACATGTTAGCATGCGATCGACTGCGACGTTAGTAGGCAAAATGAGATTATTTGTTCTCGTTCTACATCGATGTAGGCCATCGCATTAACATCAGCGCGAAATATTTAGTATAGCCTTTTCCAGTTGATTTGTGTTTACAATATTAGCTCGAGTAACAAACCGTTCCGTGTAATTCAACTATTGAACACAATTTCAGAGTGTCTTGCACTCCATTGATTAAAGATCGATCTTTAAAAAATAATTAAAATTCTCCAGGTCAAGCAGCAGTGAACCCATTTGATGCCAATTTTCCAGTCATATTTATTTATATCAACGTAAATGTAAACACTTAAATGGGCCCCATCATAATATTATATGTCATCTAGCTACATGAATATGCATACTGTGCCTTGTCTAACCATTATAGAGATACATGTATATGATTACTGCGTCATGTTTACACATCAATATAGATGACTATGAACGCTGTGCCAAGTTTAACCATCACATAGATTGATGAATACGATTGATACGCCAAGCTGACCCATCAATCTACATGACTACTGCGTCTAGTTTACTATCAAGCTAGCTGACTAATTGATGTGCTAAGTCGAAACATCAAGCTACATGACTATGATTACTACGCCTACTTTATCCATCAAGCTAGATGACTATGGATGCTGTGCTAACTCTAAACATCAAGCTACATGACTGTGATTAGTATATCTTATTTACCCATTATGTCCGACTTTGCCTGCCTTAATGAAGATATCTTATTGTCGTGCCCGATTTTAACGTGAGAGAGACGATAACATGTTTGAGGACGTTAAATTTGGAAGAACGAGTGCTAAATGGTTGGATACAATTGGTGGGTTGTGATATAAAAGAAAAAGAAAAGATATACTGAAAACGAACTGGCATGGTGAATGAATTTCTGATACTTATGAATTGTCTTGAACTACACCAGTTTAATTTATTTTTATTACCCATTTTGGTATTTAAATTTAGAAACCATATTTCAGCATAGTTGTTGGATAAAGACATTTAGTTTGTTATGTAATAACTGTTGCTTTTATGAAAGGCTGTAACATGTACTATAAGCCGGAGTCTAGTATATGTGTGTGCTACGAAAATGGTTACTGACAATTCCTTCTACCTATCTAATCCTAACTCATGCTATAACACACCTGGAATTATTAGCCAACGCATTGTTAAAATTGCAATATAGCAGAATTTGGAGTAAGCAAATATTGCGAATAGAGTTTTGATTTTCGTTTCTGTCATAAAGTATTCTGGTTATGACCATCGGTTGAGACAATATTTGGGTCAAAGCATTGTTGGAACGAAAAGGGGTAAAATCTAGCATTTACTCGTCCAAATCAGAATGATTTTTGTACTGACAAGGAATAGCAAATACATGACCGACTATGTGCCAAAATATTAAATTCAGCATTATCCGACAAGTTACAACTGACACAAACATGCGTTAGACCAATAGCAACTCGTATGTAACTTTTCTAATCGACATAGTGTTTAATGGGGGAGATACAGTGCCTAGATATTAAAAGCTCGCAAACAGCTCCTGAAGTTTTTGCCATCAAAATACAAACATTATTAAAATGAATATCAATGTTAAAATAGAAATGTCTTGTTTAAAATGTAAAATTTTCTAACATTTGAGTAACGTAAGAATGAGTGAATATATATGTTTGGTTTTCTTTTACTATCTTGTTACCTAAATATTTTATCTTCAGATACAGTCATGTGCTGCTGTGTACTTTGATATTCTATCTAACCTATATTGAGCCTCTCAACAATTTCTGAGTATTCTATTTATAGAATAAACGACAAAACTAGGACACATATGTAACAAAGGTCAATGTCATATTACTAGTCGTCTAAAGAGATCAAAAAGATTGTGGTTGACTACTAATTGAACCCTGTTTGGATAATTAGTGATTGTAACTGAGTTTGGAGACATGAATGAATATATATATATATATGCAAATAAACTAATTTAAAGCTTCAATCTAATTAAAGGTGAAATATACAAGTAAAGTGTAATTTGTCATATATCGGAGACGTTCATATTGATATGACCCCTTAATCCCCGTGAAAGTTGAGTTTAATGACTATGCGTTTTGTACCGACATTGCTGCAGTTATCTTTATCGCTCTTCTTCTCAAATGTCATACGACCAAAGTCAAGTTAGTGCATTTTTAATTATGGCAGCTGTAAGAAAACGTGTCGGTATATTATGTCGAAAGAATAAAACAAACAGTTAGAATGATTAAAACAAGGGATATGGAGGTAGATGGAAGATTAAGGCATACGATAGTCTTAACATGGTTTATTTCCTGAATTTATTGGATGCATGTGTTCTTGAATAATTTTGTTTATTGTATTTATCATTTATCGGTTATTGCGTTTCAATTATGTTCTATTTCCTTTGACAACGAAGATTTATAACATATTCAGAATAGATTCTTTTGACATTTGTCAACACAGACAAACTTGAAAGCGATAGCTATTTTCATATACAACGTTGATAAAAAGATTGGAATTACTTGTAGCTTATTAACATATATTAAGTTTGTTTTTGTAACAATTGGACGTTCTATTACCTGTCATAAGATATGCATGTTATTGGAATTGAGATATGCCAGTATCAAATGGAAATGGATCTATAAGGCCAGACATATGATTAAATAATTTAACTAATTAAACCTCTTGTTATAAAATAATTTTAATTCTTTACCGCCTTGAATTGATTTATTGAATTATTATTAGTTAGGTTCAGAATTGTCAGTAAGATAAATTTTGCATCAATTACATCTTTGGAATACATTACCCTTCCTTGCAAAACCTTTGTGATGCCAATAACTCGTTTTATGAGGATTAAAAGGTAGTTCAAGATTTTCAGCCCATAAAAGGGTATGTTAAGTTGCATCCTTCCAGTTATAAAAACTGAAAATGTATAAGAGTGAAATTAGAATTCTATTTTCATCACGTGTATCCGATTGCAAGATCTGGAAAATACAGACATACAAGTGACTGATGTGTTTGTCTTCGTTTTCTTCTTTCTCTTCCGCTGTGTTTCTCTTTCTACATAGTCATGTGCAGGTGTGTGCCATAACGAAATATCCTATTTTGCGCCTCACCTAAATTTTCTAAGTATTCGGTTTACAGATTATGTGACAAGACTAGGAAGGGTTAGTAACCGAATTTCAGTGTCACATTGTTAGTGGTATACAGATATCGTTGGGATAGGGCTTGGCTACCAATTAAACCTAATTTGTAAACGTATTGATTGTAATTGATTTAGGTTTTTTTAAAAGCAATGAAATATGACGTATAGTATTTTTATGAATATATGAATAATTTAAATGGGAAATACATAACTACACTGTTACATATTAATGTATAGGATATAGTATTACTGACAACATCCCTGTATCCCCAGGGAATGATTATATATGTCATATCTAATGTGATACAGTGTACTCATGATACTAAGGGATATGTCAGGGCACTTGAAATATGTGATGCACGACATAATGTGTCCGAAATTTAAATATGAAGAATAAATAAACAAAAGGTTTAAGGAGTGCAAGATCGGGGAGAGATAATAACTATAAATGTTATGTGTTTGATACTTCTAATGTAGCTTTTACATTTCTTCCCCGTCGTATTGCATTGCATTCAGCGGTTTGGCAGTCTATAATGATGTCCAGCATTGGGGCATCATGACGCCACATATATGTAGCATTATGTTCCACCCAGTCACATTAATCTGACAACCAGGCCAACCAGTCCTTGCATTCACGTAGCAGCAGAGAGGGTGAGCCGGACAACATTTTTAAACAAGTTTTCACTGAAATCAGGCTTCTACGGCCAAGATGTGGTGAATCGGATACAAGTTTTCAATGAAATCAGGCAAATAAATCATTGATTAGGCAAAAAAAAATCAATGAAATCAGGCAAAAAATAATAATGAAAAATCAATGAAATCAAAAACTTTTCAAGAGATTACAACGTCGTTGTCACTCACCCTCTCAACCGAATATTTGATCCAGTCCGATACGATATCGTGTCCGAGGGTCATGTAAATTTATTGTTACAAATCCGTGTGGGGCAGACTGAGCATGACTAAAGAAATTTCTAAATTGATTGAAGTCCATATCGGAGCACCATGTCTGCCAAATATTTCGTAGCGTATGTGTATCAACTCCATTAAACACACACAACACATTACAATTATCGCGAATCACTTTTGGTATTTGTGTGTAGCGTTGAGTGACATAGATCACATCCGTGTTTTTGTGCCTGCCTCTGGAAAAAATCCTTGCAGGGTTTTTTTGTTTATCTAACATGACATCGTCGTATACTACCATGTTGTTAATACTTCCATCAAGATCTTCTACTGATGGTGCCTCGTCAATATCGGTTATAAATTCAATAACATCCTCACCAGCAATCTCTGAAGCGTTTTCATTAAAATCTTTTAGCACTTCATAGCATCGCTGATCGTCTACGCTAGGGGCAATTAAATACAACTTATCCCACTTCATCCATCTCATTATTAAATTGAGCAACAATTGCGTCTTGCCTGATCCAGATGGCCCGATTATAATTGCGCGAATAGAGTTTGGTAGCGCTGCATGATGCTTCACTGGTTCTCTTGTTTTAGTCGCTGAAAAATCAATTATATTCATATCTCTATACATAAATTATGGATCTATATTGTGTGAAGTGTAAGGCGCGTACTGGCACAGATGACTTGACGACGATTACAACTAAAAATAACCGATCAGCGCTTTCTGGTAAATGCGTACAATGTAGTACAAAGAAATTTAGATTTGTTTCTAAACCCAAGGAACCTTTAAAAAAAAACGAGGAGGTGATATCGCTGCCAAGTTAGCAAAACTCCCTGGAACTCCATGGGCAAAATACCCCGGAGAAAAACACCTTCCAGGATATAGCTACTGTGGACCGGGAACACGATTAGATATCAGACTTGATGATCAAAATCAGCCCCGACCCGGCGAGTATCCAATAAACGCTATTGATAAGGCGTGTCACCTTCATGATGTTGCTTATAAAAGCAGCAATTTGCAACACAGGCATCTAGCAGATGTGAAATTAATTCATGCGTTAAATGCTATTCCTGATAAATCCTTCAAAGAAAAATTGGCTTCATGGTTGATAAAATCGGCTATGAAAAGTAAATTGATGTTAGGTGCTGGTAATTAATAACAACATGGAATCTATTTATTACTCCCCAAGAGGATACTGGAGGGGTAAATCAGCAATCCATAAACTCGCTAGCGCCGCAAAAGTGAAAAAAACCACTGCGGCTCATAGGTTATCCAAACAGGCACTATGGCAAATTTATCTACCACCGCCTAAACAAATTAATGTCTCGCATTTTGATGTGACTGTTCCTAATGAAGTTCATCAGGCTGATCTATTATTTTTGCCACATGACCACGGTTACAAATACGCATTAACTGTAGTTGATATTGCAAGTCGATACAAAGAAGCAGAGCCGTTAAAAACAAAATCGGCCACTGAAGTAGCTTCTGCATTTGAAAGGATTTATCGACGA
Source organism: Unio pictorum (assembly GCA_030141615.1). Taxonomy (NCBI): domain Eukaryota; kingdom Metazoa; phylum Mollusca; class Bivalvia; order Unionida; family Unionidae; genus Unio; species Unio pictorum. The sequence continues at coordinate 2,181,363 of JARLTB010000224.1, forward strand.
GGTCCTCTGCACTGGCCAAATCTATTGCAGGTTGATCCCGGCAAAGAATTTCAGGGTGCAGTGTTATCTACAATGAAAGATCACAATGTCACTATCAGACGGGGGCATACTGCACTGCATCGTGATCAGGCAATTGTAGAACGATTTAATAAAACCCTTGCTGAGCGGTTATTTGGATATCAATACGCAAAAGAATTCATCCAAGAAAAAAGATCCCGTGAATGGGTTAAAAGATTACCATCTGTGATTACTGCACTGAATAACGAGATTACTAGAACCATCAACATGAAACCTATCAACGCGATTAAAAAGAAGTCAATACCTGAAAAACCACAAAAAGATTATAGCGATTCCCAACCAATTCTTGGTAGTAATGTCATTGTGAGGTATTTATACGAACCAGGAGAGCTTGAAGGGGGTAGAAAAAGGGCTACTGATCCTATTTGGAGTGTTACTACACACAAGATATCTAGTATAACACGATCTACGGGTAGACCTCCAATCTATAAACTGGATTCAACTGCCCCTCAACGGGGGTTTACTAGACAACAATTACAAGTGATACCTGAGGATACTCAATTACCACCGCATGGGCTTAAATAGCACCCTTGCGTCTATTGCACTCAAGACAAGTCAACATCACATTATTTCTGACATGACCGAGACTATTATTTTTTCTGTCAACGGTAAATTGGCGAGGATCCTTATCCCAATACTGCCAACGCATTATACAATTGCAACTTGCGCAGTGATTATTCTGTTGTTTCTTTAACGCAATTATTAATTCAGCATCAATATCAAATTCTCGTTGTTTTTTTTGTTCTGTTGTTTGTAACCGGAGAGTTTTTTATCAATAATATCATTATCGCCACCAATGATTTCATCATCGCCACCAATGATTTCATCATCGAAGACAATTCTTCGAAGTTGATTTATTTTTCGTACTCTGGATACTGAAAGATAGACTAAATTCGACCATTCGATGCGATTATCTACCATCCAAACAAATGTATCCGATATAGTCAATCCCTGTGAAGAGTGTATTGTTGCTGCGTATCCTAGCGTCCATGGGGATTTATTAGCACGCAATGCATCTTCAACGACATTGATATCAACCAGCACAATATCATTTAATACGAGAATCTGCTTTTCACTCTGACCTGGAATATCAACTTCAATGTTCTGTTTTCGTGTATCCGATGGCCTATAACAGAGGGGCACTGGAAGTGTTGCAAATTTTTGTTTATGCAGTTCAAATAATTTCATCTGAAGTGTGTCTCTGACTATTTTTCTACTTGCAATGATCAAATCATTTGGTCTCCATGCTTCCCAGAAATCATTCATTGGAGTTTCCGAAATTATTTCACGGGCTATTTCACATTGGATTCTATCCGGTTGTAATCTAATTAATTTCTTAAATTCTTTTAATTCATTATCAAGTGATCTATGATCGGTATCAATTTCTTCATAATAGTCTACAAAACCCTTTAGCCATTCATGTGGGGAAGCACCGACAAATGGTGGTGGTTGGCCGTGATCACCGCACATGACGACTTTTGTATTTTTTAATAACAACCACTCAAGAAATATTTTTAATACATCTTCTGACACTGTGTCTATTTCATCCCAAATCATGATTTCAGGAATAAATTTCTCTCCCATGCGCTCAGGAGTCCATTTATCTCCTTTCCATCTAAAGAAACTATGATAGGTACAGGCATTTACCCCTCTCTGTATCATCTCTCTTGCAAGTCTGTGAGTCGGTGTTAGCACAATCATGTTAGAAACGCTAGCGTTTCTACGAAATAACTCAATTGCCCGGGTTGTTTTTCCTGACCCACCACAGCCGTTTAAATAAACTGTTTTATATCTACAGATTGGATCAGAAATCGGTGGTGCATTAGAAAATTCTGAACACTGATTGCTTTCTAAATAATTATTTTCAATGGTAACATCTGCTGATTGAATATAATCATGAAGCATTTCTTTCTTAATTCTCCATGACCCCCAATTCTCATTGCCAGTAGCCTTAAAATCAGCCATTTTGCTATTTATGTAAAATGAGTCAGTGGCAACTCTAACTGCGGTGTTAGGAAATCTATTGATCATTGAAAATAAATTAATAGAAGCATAACCAAGCATAGAAGCTCTCAAATGTGTGTACTGCGGATTGTATCCATCAGTGTAAGTAACAATTGTACCCAATTTGGTTCCATCGGACATAAATGCGTCCTTACGATTGACATATAGGCCCCTATTCGTTAAATCCGTGATTACAAAATCGTATTCAGCATTGTCTATAATCAATCGTGAAGAATATCTCGTATTGTCGTATTTGCCACCTTGGGTGAATTTACCGATTATTCTTCGTCCAAGATCTTTTGCTTCATTGTTTCTGATTTCAAATAACTGTTTGGACCAATCCATGATTTGTTGTTCACTGAAATTTGGAAACAGTTTTCGCTCTTCGCTAATTATTTTTTCTAGATCAGGTTGTGGTAACCAGACTGATTTCTGTGCTTGATAGGATATTATTGCTTCACTGACAATTAATGATTTTAACATCTTACAATCAATCATATACCGTAATAACACTATTGGCATCCAGTGTTTTTCAGACATGTGTTTACCAATCCAAAGATAACTACACGGATGAAGTCCTTCAGCCATTTCAAATGATACCACACAAGCGAATCCGGTTAAATCAAAATCAGGCAGTGGTCCATTAATAGCAACACGGGTCATTTCGTGTGTAGGGTGTCCAAATCGTTTGAAATATTTCTTGCATTCTCCATACCCAAGAAAACTTCCTGGGTAACACGCAATCATATCAACTGAAATAACGGTATCAGCGGTGTATTTTGTATTCCATAATCCTCCATGGCCGTATTCAAGACAGGACAATTTGACATCTGATAAGAACTCACTCCGTGTTGGTTTCCACGCGTTTTTCTTTCTAGCAAAATGTGCTGCAATGGATGGTACTGTAAAACAGTTTGCTAATAATTGATCTTCGATTTCCTCCCCGTCCTCAGAAAACTCACTAGCTAGTTGTTTCATTTGATTATGCAGTTCTTCGGTACGATATAATTCTCCGTTGGGCCTTACAAACTGATCAAATTTGCATTCTTCGTCTGAAGTACTATGAAATAGCCACACTGACACAGGATCGTTTTTACTCAAATGGTAAATAGCATCAAATAATTTCTGCTCTGAAAAAAACTCTTCGGTTTGGGATAGATATTTTACGGTTCTATCCCGTGGGAATATTGTTACTGCAGATGACCACGCGTGTTCATTATGATCAATAATTTCAATTGGGGTTCCTTTTTTTGATTGATATTTCGGTTCTTTTAATACTTCACCGGTGATTGTTCTTACTGATATTGGAAATCTCAATGATGTTTCTAATTTAGTTATATCCTGAATTGTTGCCCCATTCTCTTTTACCGTGAACTCCCACTCGGTTATTTTTTTTCGCCTTAGATCAGTGAGTTTATTTCCCCGGGACGCATTTGTGAAGTGTTCTATTATTCGTTCTGCTACACAATTAAGCCCTGTCGAATATTTCATGGGTGCTAGTTTTGCAATATCAGGTTTTTCATTGAGCGGATAGATCCCGTAAACAACTGCTGTGACAGGATAAGATCTTTCGTAGTAGGGTTTATCAATTCCGGTCAAAATTCCCGGTTTGGAATCCTGATTCACAGTGATAGTTTTTTTACCCTTCAAGATGGGTTCAAATTTATCCCTAATAATCCATTTTCCATCCTCACGGATAATGAATTTGAGTCGGAAAAAATGACTTTTTTCCCCAACACGTGAAATGATCACTGCTGCTTTTTCATCAGTCATGGTAGCGTCAACAACACCATCAATTCGAAATGTTGACCAACAATAAGATGCTCCATCACGCTTGAATTCATTAAAACAGTCTCTGATAGCCTTATCAAGAATTTTATTCTTGGGTGTATTAGAAACTATATCAAGATTGAATTGAGCATCCTTCCAGGGTCCGTCTCTTGGACGTTTGTTACGTTGTTTGGGTCTATCGCGATTAAATTTAGGACTGATTTTCAATAATCTCTTAAACTCCTTCATGTTTCCGTCTCTTGGACGTTTTGGACGTTGTTTGGGTCTATCGCGATTAAATTTAGGACTGATTTTCAACAATCTCTTAAACTCTTTCATGTTTCCGTCTCTTGGACGTTTTGGACGTTTGTCACGTTTGTTTCTGTTTACTACACGTTTTTTGGGTTTATCGATATTAAATTTAGGACTGATTTTCAACAATCTCTTAAACTCTTTCATGTTTCCGTCTCTTGGACGTTTTGGACGTTGTTTCTGTCTATTGGACGTTTTTTTAGGTCTATCGATATTAAATTTAGGACTGATTTTCAACAATCTCTTAAACTCTCTATCGGTATTGAATTTAGCATTTTTCGAAGTCAATCTCTTGAACTCCTTCATGCTATACATAAAACAAGTATTTAAATGAAAGTTTTATATATAATGAACCAGTGCAAATGGCTCATGATGGGAAATGTAACCCCGTGTAACAAATCATGCAGAAAAAATGAGTACTGTAGGTATCATATGCAAAGTTTTCGACATGGGAGACTTGGTCCGTTACCCTGTATTCGATGTGGGGTTGGGGTTAAGGGAAGATCACAATTGTGTATTGATTGCGGTGGTAAGCGATATAGGGAATTGAAGCGTTATTATGATAAAAGAATCAAAAATGGACAATCCATCAGAAATTATGACCCTGAAAAAGTCTTTGACCCTGATAACGTCACTGACAAAATCATAAGAACTCCGCAAGACTACATCGAAAGGTTCTCCAGTGATGTAATCATTAAACCAAACAATGAATTAGACAAACAATATAATAGTATATATGAACCAAGAATTCAGACCACATCCAGTGATTACAAATTATGAAGCATCCAGTGATGGTGTTGTAAGAAACCGTAGGCTGAAAAAACCGGTCGGTTTTGTGAGTAATCAAGGGTATTTGAGGTTTAGCGCTGGAAAGAAAACTTATCACAATCATCGTTTCGTGTATGAATGTTTTAATGGATTAATCAAAAATGGTTTTGTTATTGATCACAAGGATTCTAATCCAAAGAATAATTCTGTATCAAATCTGCAGGCTATCACACTGAGTGAGAATTCCAAACGAGGAGAGACTGGAAAATGCAAAACGGTTTGGAGGAGACCTGTGAAATCTTTGAATACAATAACTAACGAAGAGAAAATATTTCAATCAATAACCAGCGCCGGTAGGCACTTCGATATTTGTCCAACTTCTGTTCAAAGAGTTGCAGAGGGAGTTTGTCGATCGGCTATTTCAAAAGGGACGGGACAAAAAGTTCAATTTAGTTATGTCTAATGCTTCATATTTTTCAATTAGAGATATGTCATTGCTATAGAATAATGAATTCTGAAAACATGAATAGCATCATAGTTGAAATAGCAAAATTGAAAAATCAGGATATCAAACTATCAGATGGCTTAAATCCTGATCAAATTGTGTCTGATTTTCAGGATATAGAATACGGAGTTAGCACTAACAAATATATGCTACCCAAGAAATATGCACTCATCAAAAGAATTCAGAATTCTATTAAAGACTCTCTTTCATTTTCCAGTGACATCAGTGTGTTCGTTCCGTTGTATACTATCGTAGAAGGGATACGAAAAGAATTAGGTAACGAATACGAATTGAAAAAAGAAGTCAACTCTAAAATTAGAAACCTACGGGCGTTAATTCAAGAAAATTGATTACCCGACCCTTTATCATTGACCCCTTATCATTTTTTGATTGCCCGACTATTATCATTTTTTTTAGCCGACCCTCAAGAAGTATGTCAAAAATCGATGGACGATGTGTCAGATTGATCAATGGAAAAGTGGGGAAAGTGTGATATTAATTATTTTTATATGAAATTCCACACTTTCCCCATCATTGATAGAGCTGTTAAAACAATCAAATAACACTTCCATGGTGGTGTTAAAAATCATCCGACATGTCAAAAAAGTGGAGGAAGTGACAGTATTATTTATTTTATATACAATTTGGACACTTTCTCCATCATTGATAACGCCCTTAAAACAATCAAATAACACTTCCATGGTGATATTAAAAATCATCTGACATGCCAAGTGTTTTGCAATTGAAAAATGGTTTGCGATTTCAAATAATGGTCAATGAAGCATTAACAACCCGATTGGCTCGTGAACGACTGGATGCAATCAGGAGATTTGTACCAATTCGTGACTCTGTACGGAATAAACTACAACAACGACAGAGTTTACAAACGGATTTTGCTTTAGGGTCTGAAGAGTTGTTTAAACCAGTAACCACAGCAACGAAAGGGGTAGAGCGTGCTTTACTGGGAGATGATCCCGAGACGGGAAAATCTGTTATTGGTGAACTTGAAAAACTAGCAGCGAAAACTGAACAAACAAAACAAACTGATCCGAAAAAAACGACTGTTTCTCTGTTGGATAAATTTACTGATCATGCTAAAACATTAATAAAAAAACCAATTTTATTGAAACAAAAGGATTATCAAGCCTTTGGTGATTTTGCTGCTCAAAGCTATAATTCAAAAAAAGATTTTTTAAAGGACGAGTATAAGAATGATAGAATATCAAGTAATGATTGGTCCGATAATTTGTATAAACTAAATAAAGGGATTGGTCGTTTGAATAAGGATGAGATGGGGTACAAGGAATTTCAAAGGGGAATTAGTAATTATAAAAGAGAACAAATAGAAGAGCGACAACGAGAATTAGAAGAACGACGTCAAACACCAACACGTAGACAAACAAGAAGACAAAAAAAACAACAACTACCACCTGATGATGATGATGATGATTTAGAAGAACGACGTCAAACACCAACACGAAGACAAAAAAAACAAGAAGAACCTAATGATGATTATTTACAAGAAACGGATTTAGAAAAAATAGATGAAGCAGCTGGTTATAGCGGAAGTGGACTGCAAAATCCAAGGATTAGTTTCTGTCCTGATAGTGTTATCAATGATATATCACGATTAGATGTTCTTGTAGGAGGATTCCGAGCTGGAAATAACTCTCCAGAAATAATTAATGAAGCAGCTGATATCTGTAGACGGTTATTTGCCGGCGGTATCATGGATATCAAAACATATCGAGATTTTATTGGCGAGTTAGCGGAAAGTGGGTATCATAGTGACTGAATAACAATTGAAAACACTAGTGTTTTTATAATAATGATCATACACTACAATCATGATAAACCAACCCTCGTCTATGTAGTTAATTCACGGTTTCCAGTTTATAAAGCATACTATGGAGATGGCCTCGGCAATACCATTTTAGGATTCTTTTCAAGAATGGCCCCAAAAGTGATGCCGTTAGCTAAACAATTATCAATGAAAGCCATTGATGTTATTCGTGATAAGGGTATTGGTGCTGTTGGAGATCTTGCCGGGAAAGCGTTTTCAACTGCAAAGAATAAAATAACATCACTAGTGAGGCGAAAAAAGAAACCGTTACCGTCTACAGCAGAAATGCCTGCAAGTGTTAGTAAAATAATAAATAACGCAGTAGATGAAAAACTAGCGTCGATGGTGACTCCAAGTGACCAAAGCAATATTGCAAATATGATAGCAGGAAGTGGCTTTAGAAAACGCTAGCGTTGAAAATCCGATTTAGACTCTGATAAATAGAATAAAATGTTCAAAAGGTCACCTGATCCAGCATTTGATATGGATGCCCCAGTGCGTAAAGATGATTCTGTACGCGATTTTCAATTTTATTCTTATCACGCAGTACAACCAGATCTCCGATCACGAATTGAACTTCAAGTTCATGATACCAGTAAATACTTTTTGCCTTGTGAAGCGTTTATTGAAGTAGAAGGAGAACTTGTAACAAATGATGCTGCTCATAATGATCCACCATATGCAGATAACGCAAATGTCCGAGTTGGTTTTGTTAATAACGGCATAATGGCGTTATTTGAAAGCGCTAGATATCTCATTGATGGAAAAGAAATTGAATCCATTGACCGTGATGTTGATGTTGCAACAACAATCATAGGGTTAGCGAGATATTCTGATGATTATACAAGATCAGCTGGTCCATCTATGATGTTTGCAAAGGATACCTCTGATAACGCTGACCACCTTCAATTCATTAAAGTGTTAACAGCACAAGGTACTGCAGAAGCAAATCAACAAGAAGCAGCTAATCCAGAACGTCGAACTAGACCCGGAGCTGCGTTTGATATTCTCGGAGGCGTTAATGGTAATCTCAATTTAGGATTTGCAACACGCGTAGCAACGTTGCATGGACAGCGTCGACGATTTTCATGTGCGATTCCACTGCATCATATTTTTGGATTCTGTAGAAACGTCCGAAAAGTTATTTATGGAGCTAAACACACAGTAGCGCTTGTACGAAAGGGTACTGATGATGATGCAATCTGGCGTAATGCTGGTGTTGCTCCCGGTAAAGTCATTTTAACAAAACTATCATTGTGGATGCCAGTGTTAACTCCATCAATCATAGCAGAAGAAAAATTGTTATCATTTATGGACCAAGGAGGAAAGTCGTTGTTAAGTTGGTTATCAGTGACTACGGATATCAAACAGGACAATGTTGATGGTACATTCACATGACACCTGGCATCAAAACAAGGTGTTTCAGCTCCACGTCACATATTTATTGCGTTACAGAATGCTGCGCGAGTTGGTAATCAAGAACGAAGTCATATGATATTTGATCAGTTAGGTGTTAATGAAGTCTCGCTGAGAATAAACGGCCAACAGGAACCATCTGAAGATGTACAACTTGATTACGGTCAAAATCATATTTCACGTGTCTATCATAACTTATTGTCGTGTATGGCACGTGATCTAAATGTGGATACTGGTTTGCAAATATCACAATTGGATTTCAAAAGCCTCTATCCGATTTATTACTTTTCATTGGAACATCTTGATTTGATGAGACAATCTGTTGTTGATATACACTTTAGAGCCCGTGTAACCCGTCCGACTGGTCCACCAGTTGGTGGGGTACCTCCTATCCTTATCCCGAATTATAGAGCGGTTGCTGTCATTCTCAGCGACAAATCAATGCTACTCGAAGGTGTTGGTGGAAGAATGAGAGTGGTAGATGCCCCAGTAGAAAATCCTTGATTGGAAATTGCACAGCAATTTCATCATTGAAATTGTAAACGATTTAGAATCACTCTATTATGTATAATGTCATATAGTGTTATTAGTGTTGCATTAACTCCTGGTCAAATCAAAAAATTGCAATCAGAATCGGCTAAAAAATGTGGAACCACAATCACTTTGAAACCGAATCAAATGACTGGTGGTGCAAATAAATTATCGCTGACAACTCGTCAGGTGAAACATTTCAATGATGCACTTGCAGCCAAAAAAGGTGTTCAGATTACTCTTTCTGCGGCTGCTATCAAAAATATGATGAAAACGGGTGGTATATTTCCATTGTTAGCTGCAATACCAGCATTGATTGCAGCAGCAGCCCCAGCAGTAGCTAAAGCAGCGGCGTTAGGAGCCGTTGGTACTGCAGCAGGAATGGCGTTGAAAAAAGCAACTGGACAGGGTTATAAAAAAAGGGGAAAGGGTCTAAGACTACCAGGAACCCCGTATTCATGGTACAGCGGAAAAGGCCTGAGACTACCAGGAACCCCGTATTCATGGTACAGCGGGAGATCCGTTCACGGATCAGGCCTGAGACTACCAGGAACGGTTTATTAATTGAGGAATCTATGGTTCCCATGTCCAATTTTGATTTAATGGATGCTGCTAAAAAACTCGCGATTAAAAACTTCAGAGGTGTCTTTATGAAAGATCAATTACCACATCAACCAAACAAAACTGAAACAGGTATTATTAATCTCGATAACAGCACCGGACCTGGAACTCACTGGGTTGCATACGCTATTGATCCACGTGGGATTGTCTATTTTGATTCATATGGATTAGCCCCGCCAAAAGAGTTTTTGCGTTAATAGAAGTTATATGTCAGCTGAAACGAACTACACCAAAAGAACATCTGATATGATTTGAAAATATACTAGACAAAATGTCTGAGATTGGTCGTTTATCTCATCGTCATATCGATTTATAATATTTTTTTAGCAAATTCTTGAATTGTATCAGATGTAACAAAATATGATTTATTCGGATGGATCTGCCAGACATACATTTTCTTCCTGATGAACACATTCATCAATATGTAATTTCCGTCTGCTTCCCGACGGTTCACATCGGTGACTCGAAATGCTTTTCTATTATAGTCTGTGCGTGTGTGTGAGTATGTGTGTGTATGTGAGGAGGTAGGTAGGGTGACTCACTGAATATAAGGAACTATTTTACGTGCGATATCTTGCCGAATAACATAATTATTCTGACAAATATTTCGCGCACTTCTAACCGCAAACATGAGATGTATGCACGGTTGTTGTTGTCGTCGTACTCACATATGAGTATGTGGACATTTCTGAAATATCCAATAATACAAACTCAATTACGTTTAGCGGTTGAGTCATTTCCTATTCTACCAGCTCGTTCTGGTCAAGAAACATATTGTAAATGTTTGGTTTGTTCTAGTCGTATTAATTCACGCCTGGATTGTTCGCACAATCGGAACGGTAAGTCGTCATGCTATAGAAGTCCTGAAGCGAATACCAGATTCGATAAACTCGGTTTGTGCAGACGTAATGCGCAGCATCCAACATGCATGTGCGCATAGCGGTATCGCGAAGAGTTTAAATGACATCTGTAACAAGTAAAATTGCCGTCCACAATCACAGGTCATGGTAGTCACCGAGGGTTTAACAAACAAATGTGGACCAGTCAAAAGCCACAATCGGTGGTAACATGTTTTATAAAACTTCTTTTCATGAATTCGTAGTGTAACAAGGGAGTTTTCTCGAAGTGTAATCGTGCAGTTGTAGTCGGTTGAAGCTATGCTTCTTAACACAGCAAGATTATCCACATATTTATCCAGACTACAGTTTAGAACCTGAAGTGAGTCAATATTCGAATTGTTGGGAATGTCACTTATTCGGACATTTGATGACATTGTGATTCCTTCATTGATTTAACGAGCATCTTACCACGCCGGTACGAAGCACAGCCAGAATAGTTATTGCGTTGGACAAAACATCGCAACTGAAGAGAGCATGCGTCTTATTTGGTTCCAATGTAAGTGGCAGTGATGTTGCAGTTATGGCGAACTAACGAAGGTCCGTTTCCTCAGACTTCTTCTTTTGAAACATATCCATCTTAGAGTCGCAGTGAATAACTCGCGAATGATGCTCTCACATACCTTCTTATCTGTTTGAAACATTTGATAACTCTTCCAGATGTTAAACGTTTATATGAGAGAGAGAGAAAGATAGAAATAAAGAAAGAAGATAGAAAGAAGGAAAATGTTGTCCTCACCTGGTTTCGTGTCTGTGGTTTTCCTCTTTAGCGGACGCTTGGCTTCATTGGTTTTTTTGACAGCATGCTCCCCTTTATATAATGAATAAAATCATGTTAATTGCCTTTTTGGCATTACATTTTAATATCTTTTTTCCTTTATTTTTTTATCTTATATATCGTTACATGCCATTGGTGCTGACAAAGTAATTTGCTAAGGCTGCATTTCCGAGTATCTGCATATACAGAGTTTCTGATGATGGAAAATGGAAAATCACTTAAATCTCAGCGCACATATACGGTACCAGGACACTAACGGCCATGATATTTATGAGTTGGAGATCAACTAAATGAGAACTTTACTTATATGCTTACACAATTACGGTTTCGATATTTTTAATCCAAATCATTACTTTTAATATCAGCAAGATAATAACGGTTTTATTCGGGGTACCCATCATGACCCTATCTTCATATTGCAAGCGAAATAGCTAAACAAAGTCACCTTGAGATGCCCTTGCACACGAGCATACAAACATCTTTATGAAGAAGACGAAGAGGAGTTGGGGTTGTAGAAAAAAGCTTTTAATTGTAAAGCAAAATAGAAAGGGAAAGAAAAATAAACAACGCTGTATGCTACAAGACATGTTGGCGAGATTAAACAATCTGAAACACATTTATTATAATTTTTTAACTAACCTAAAGGAAAGCGACCTCCACGTGCCAAATGTATAAACCTTTTATTACTATCTCTACTCTCTAAGAGATGCCGTTTATCATTACCAAAGCAGCAAAAGCAACCACCTAAAAAGGAGTAGGATTCAGTTGCAGGAAGGGATTGAAGCAGCTAAACTTCGATGAAGGCAAGTCCATCTATTTTATTTGATATTAAAAGTCCCATGGTTTTTTCATGGCACCTATATATCTAATAAATATTTACTTCAAAATGAATCCTAAATCATGTAAACGCTAAATCCTTTTCCCCATGATTCTCTGGTGTGTATGTGTGTCTTATGTATTTTAGAGATATTTTAAAACACTCGAAACTCGAGGGCTCCACGAACGTTTTTGAGAAAATACTTTCAATATATAACAAATAGCCTACACCATTTGAAGTTTTTTGAATTTAAGCATGCATTTAAATAAAGGCTTTCTGCTTCTCTTAGCTGCTTCGCTATGTCCAATATTGTACAGGCTAAATACATTCATCTTGTGAGGTGTTAATATGGACGATTCTGAATTTGCTACTGCGAATGTCATCCATCAATAACGATTTGAGGTCCACTACTTATGCAAGTGAAACATGGGTCATGTGAAGAGTGGGGTTTGCTTTAGTTGTGTTAAACTTGTCATTGGATTGTTTTAATATGTTGAATTTTGTCAATGACTTTGGATGTTAATTATTCCCATGTACTAAAATCGATCCATAGAGGAGACTTCAAACTGTTGTGCATTAGTTTGAGTTATATTTAACTTGACATTGTCATCTCAGTGTTTCAGACAAGGTATTACACAAATTCCATAGAATATTGGATATCACCTTCGACTTGAACTTTATAATTTTCTACAATCCGATTTAACAAATGGACCGCTCATTTTTTGTGCATTATCATCAAGGGCAATTCGATGATATTACTAAAATCAAAGGATTGCATGCATACGTTTATGTGCCCACGACGTTTGCAGTCGTAAATGTTTTTATTGAGGATTTAGAGATCAAGAGTGTTTAATTTCCAAATCATAAATTCATGAAGGAAAGATCGAATTAATTTCAAAAGCGAACCTTTTGAGCCTCACTTGTTACTAACAACATCACATGAAACAAGTTTATCAAAACAAAATATGCTTGCAAATTGTTTCTTTTGTACTTTACTTGTGTTCATCTAATGTCTCCAAGGCACACGTTTTTCCAGGAAACAATATATGGCGTTATATGACAATTTGAAATCCAGTCCTACATTCAAAATAAAAGAATGAACTGGATGAAGAAAGCCCAGCACAAAGAACAAAACGAAAACTTTAAATCTATAGAAGGGGCTGGTATTTGTACTTAATTTCTGTGTAGTTTATCGAACTTGTGAGGAGTTTGTACCAGAACTTATTTTGTCGCAGTCCTAGTAGTATTAAAAGTTCAGTGTTAGTTGAAAAGCTATTTCGGAAACACCGCACTATTTTGAAGAATGGGTCTTAACCTATCTACAACACGTGCGGCGTTAAATCGATAGCTACATTCGCGGCTCACAAATTTAGTGAATACCCTAAAGTGTCCCTCGCCAGGTGTTTGTTGCAAATATAAGACTAACAACAAGAAATAAGTCAAACGTAGAAATGTAATACAATTAACATATACATTTTCATCACTAATTTGGAAAGTCAACATTTTAAACGAACTTAATGTATTAGGAATTAAATTCCAGCTATGCATATATGTTATATCACACGTCCAAGCTAGCATTCAAATGAATTCCAATAATCTTTGACGTGCTGATGTACAAAACAATGTTCTCGTCCAAATTAACAATAACCCCTGAGCAGTGTGTTTATCCAGAATTATTTCAATGAGCACCTTGTAGTTCCAATGCATTCTTTAAATATATGATTCATCTCAAAATATAACTGACACAGCCGCAAATGATTCCAAATACTGATCATAAAAGGGGAGGTAATGAAATAGTTGTGTTTAACTCAACCTGGTATGAGATCCGAGATATAATAAAATAACCAGTATGTGTCAAATGTTCGCATTCAGGGCAATCCAAGTTATCAAACTAAGCTAGATCTTTAACTCCAATATCAGTAAACAACTCGAAAAGAAAAGTCAAATAGACCATAGTTACTCTACCTTAAATCAATCACAAAAGGTCTAATACACAATATAATAAAATGTTCATAGCCAAATCTGGTATCAATCTACCAATCCAGTAGAATGTACCTAATTTCAAAGAAAAGATTAAACTGCTGTTTCCCTTAAATGTATCCAACATTTTTCAACGAGGCTCACAAGCTGTTTAATGGTTTTCGCAACACCTATCATGAGTCTATTAATACACTAACCGACTCAAAGATTACCTTTGAACTACAGCGATGTAAACTTGGGAAACTCGTATGAGAAAAACAAGAAAACGTCTCTGTTGGATATGGTGCAGAAATAAAATGAAGTCATTAATTTTACTAGTTTAACTAGTATAGATAATGAAACGGGTAGTGGATACTAAAAATTATGTTCATAATAGATATAATAGCATGGAAGATCTCCAATAACAATTCAATTAGACAACATCGTCTAATCTAATATGTTATATAAATATATGACACTAAAACGTATGGAAAACAATGAGAAACTAATGCAATGAGTATCCTGCAGTGGATAGGAATGTTTTTTTCTGAAACTCAGTTGCCTTTGATCAAAGAAATCCATCCGTCTTTGTTGCGTAAAAGTATTTCTGCAAACGATTACACACACCCAAACAATATTTGGTGAAAATGCTAATATACAATCTATGTTATCAATCACCATCTATATTTACCTACTGGTGTGTTTGTGCTTTTGGATGTATTTGCGATGTCCCGTTACACAACTATTTATAATCGTATGTTTATTCGTGTCAAGGATCCGATACACGCGCGCAAACCAAACAATTACACTACATAACTATACACCAACAATCTTTATTTTGAATACTGATGCCGACCATTCCAGATTCGCAACATTTACAATTTAATATGGCCATTATCAATATAATGTGATGCCATTTAGGTATAAAACAAATTCACCTTCAGCATTCCAGTATTTGATGAAAATCATTTCATCTTACCCAGATAATTCTGACACGACTAGATTAGTGAAGACACCGAAAGCAACTGTGTTTACCAAGGTAAAGGCATGTATGTTCGTTCATGTATCGATTTATCAACGTAAATCTGAAATTATGAATTTATGAATGTATCGTTCAAATAACGAGACTTAGATGTAAATGTGAAATTTTGCTCAGATGGCAATATCAATAATATGCCTTTTTATTTTTACATGTTTCTTGTAGACTAGGGATTGTGTTCCGTTTTCTGGTAGCTAGAGATGCAAGTTATTTATCTAGGTTGATATTTTATAGCATTATTCTGATCATTAATGATGTTACATTTTACGATCATAAAATACAGTATGCATGTGCTTTAATTGTGACTAACACAGAAGTGGAACTCAACTATACGAAACCGGCCTCTGATTCCAAATGATAATTTCTACATTTAAAATACAACCCGGATATCGTTAACTCTAAAACGCTTGCTTACTAGCCACGTAAAAGTCCTTACTGACGGACATATCAGATTAAGTAACAATTGTGTTTTACCACTTCCAGATGGTCCAACTATAATCATGAATTTGGTAGCGTTGCATGATGCTTACCGGGTTCTCGTTTTTCTGTCGCCCGAAAAATCAAGACGCGTACTAGCACAAACGACTTGACAACAATTACAACAAGCAATAACAGATCAGCACTTGCTGGTAAGTGTGTACAAAGTAGAACAATTTTTTTTTAGATTTGTTTCTATGAAATCGGGTAATGATTTTAAATCAAAAATGGAGGTGATATCGCAGCAAAATTGACAAAATTTCCCGGAACTCCATGGGCAAAATATCCAGGAGAAAAACACCTTCCAGGGTATAGTCATTGTGGCCCTGGAACTTGACAGACTTGATGGCCTAGACCAACCCCGATCCGGCAAATATCCAATAAACGCTATTGATAAAGCTTGTCATGCACATGATGTTGCTTATAAAAGTAGCAACCTGCAACATAGACATATCGCAGATGTGAAATTGATTCATGCGTTAAATTTTATCATAGATACATTCTTCAAAGACAAAATACGTTCGTGGTTGATAAAATCAGCGATGAAAAGTAAATTAATGCTGAGTGCTGGCAATAAAAAACAATATGGGATCTATTTATTATTCCCCAAGAGGATACTGGCGGGGAAAATCAGCAATGGATAAACTCGCTAACGCCATAAAAGTAAAAAATACCACCGCGGCAGATTGGTTATCCAAACAGGCGATATGGCAGATCTATCTACAACCCCCTCAGGAAGTTAACTTAACACATTTTGATGTCAGCTCCCATAATGAAGTTCATCAGGCTGATATATTATTTCTGCCGCATGATACTGCTAATAAACACACACACAAATACGCGCTAACCGTGGTTGATGTTGTGAGTTGATACAAAAAATCTGAACCATTAACGCCAAAGTCATCAATTGAAGTAGCTTCTGCGTTTGAACGAATTTATCGACGAGGTCTACTTCAGTGACCGAATCCATTGCAGGTTGATCCAGGAAAGGAATTTCAGGGTGTAGTGTTATCAACAATGAAGCATCATGATACCACGTTACGACGAGGACATACTGTAATACACAGTGATTAGGCAATTGTTGAACGATTTAATTGGACACTTGCTTAGCGGTTATTTTGATATCAATACGCGAAAGAATTCATCGAAGATCAACGATCTCGTGAATGGGTCAAGAGATTACCAGGTGTGATAGCTGCGCTAAATAACGAAATTACTCAAACAACTAAATACGAAACCTGTTATCGCGATCAAAAAAAGTATACACCCGTACAAAAACGAAATGATTTTTCAAAACAGCAAATACTCGGCAATGTCACTGTAAGATATTTGCACGATCCGGGTAAGCTTGAATGCAGTAAAAAAAAGCTACTGATTCTATTTGGATTGTCACGTCGTACACAATATATAACATAACAAAACCACGGGTAGACCCTCAATCTGTGATACCCGAGAATACTCAGTTACCGCCGCGTGGTCTTAACTAGCACCTATGCGTCGTTACACTCAAGTCCTCATATATATATATATATATATATATATATATATATATATATATATATATATAAGAGAGAGAGAGAGAGAGACAAAGAGAGAGATATAGATAGATAGACAGACAGGTAGATAGATAGATATACTTGTCGGTCAAATTTCAAATTTAAAGCTTCCATGATGTAATCTAAATGTACAGATTCATCCTAACTAAAGCTTCTGGATACATATTTGTAATACAAAATATGATGTTAAGAATGCTTGTTTAGAGTTCTGATACTTTTCAAGGTATAATGTAATCCAACATTATTTGGGGTCATTAAAGATGTCGTAATTTATACAAGTCCACGTGAAGTCAAAATTCAAATTTATTTAGAACTTATAAATATTTCATGGTACTAATTTCAGTAGTTGTAATCTCCACCAGCAAGATCAACTGGCTATATTCAAAACAGCGGCATAACTCAAGATATTGTCAGTATTGTGCAACAGATGTTGCCCTCTCATCTTACTTGGCCTTCGTTATTCAACAACCGTAGCATACTTGCGTTCTCTCTGCCTTTATACGGCATACAACCAATTGACGAGCACAACCAAGATCATTATCTTAATGGTTTGACAATCAACATTATACCTCTTTATTTGTTTACTTTGTAATCAATATTTTGACATATATATTACACTGTCACCGTATTGGTCGTCGTAATTCAATACCTACAGTAGACTTGTAATCTGTCTGCCTTTATAACGCATTCAATGGGTTCACTTACACATATTATCTCAATTGTCTAAAACGCATTGCGTATTAAATAACACGTGTTTTTTTCATGAATATACATGTTCAAACCCAATGGCTAATTGTTTGGAAAAGTAAATAGATTATATTATACTAATAATCAAACAAATATGAATTACATGAGGTATTACTAGCCCAAGGATTTCTCAGCTTTTTGGTCAACCACACATTGGAAAAACAGTAGACAGTCAAAAAATGTCCACATTAAATCATTATGTCCACTATATAACACTGAAATATAAAAATGTTTTTACGGCCTAACTCTTCCCATTTTTGACAAATCAGAATAGTTCGTATCCATAACCCCAATTCCTTGATTTGTCTTATGATTTTGGATTTTAAAAATATCAAATAAAAATGTAAATCTAGAAAAAGAACAAGAACACAATGAAACACACACACGCACACACACACACACACACAGCATAACCTCCACACCCACACTACAAAACGTAAGGTATTATCTATCTATCAATCTGTATGAATATGTTCACGCACACAAATACAAACACACACACATACAGATATATTACTAACCAAAACATTGTTAAGATACATCGTCTTGCATCATACGTGCAATGGATATATTGTGGATTAATTTGGTAATCGAATGCTGTTAGACATCAATGCATTTTGGTTGTCCAGGCGTTTAAATTCCACCAAAGAAAAGGATTGTTTGGAATCAATGTTTGTGTTTTAACACTTTGCAGTGAATATTAGTTCTGCTCCTTCTCCAATTATTGTATTCGGTGATAACTACCCCCTTCATTCCATTTGTAAGATGGAACGTTTTCTTAGATACTGTTAAGATCGAGTTTGATATTGCAGGAACACAATATCGTCATGATGTTGCAAAAAAAGAATTTCATCAAGAACTTAAATGGGAATATTTAGCCTAATTGCAGATGCTTTTTCATGTGTGAAGACGTATTTTATTGCTACATGTATATTTTGCTCGATTCATAAGACTTCATTTTATTGTACTTCAAATCACATTTGTTGTGACCAGTAGTTAAATTGAAATTACATTATTTAAATCTTTCTTTTTGTTAGGAGTGGATGTGTTATTTATATTAAATGTTATAGTCTCTTGGCTTTAAAGAGTAAGTCTATGTTTTGCACATCTGTAGTTTGTACGTGTCGTTTTCCAAAAGCAAAGGTCATGTTATATCTGACCAGTAACATTTGTTCTTTAAACAACATAATACATGCCGTCTCGAAGATTTGACTAGGCTTTGTTACGCTTTTACCAAAGTAGTACACGATGCAGCAATCTCAATCGTAGGTGTGATTATTTTCGCGAACATGCTTGTTTATATCACGTATGTGTCTAAATGACTGTCAATTATGTATGGTTTGTAACCAAATAATGTCAAGACCTAGATTGTTTTGCAGCTTAAGAGTGCATCAATATTCACAGTATGCCCTTATGACCTGGATTAACCACTTTAACACAGAAATATGAAGAAATAGTGTAGCATGATTTCCCACCGAATTACACTATCCTGACTCCCGGACGACCAGTCTTTACACTAACATCTTAATTCTTAGCGCCTAGCAAGGTAGCTGTTAGTGTCATTTAAAAAAAAATATAAATCTTTTGTATGACGCAGCCATGGTTCGAACCTTTGACCTCCTGCATATGTGGATCATCTATCCGAAATTGCAAGTAGTACTGATATTAACCTATAAGAAAAAACAACACTGAATTTGCTTTTATATTTTATGCAGTTTGAGGTATAGCTGTAATGATCTTACTACTGCGTATTTTCTGTAAGCACAAAATGAATGATAGACTGTTGCCATTTGAATATAGTAATATCTCAAAATGTTTTTCTGAGGGGGGTAGCTTTGCTACATTATACGTTGTAGCACTGTATTACAGCAGCTTTTAAAGATAAGAAAATCAGACCTGGATCTCGAGTAATGTCACTACATTGGCTGGGGGAATTAACGATGAAGTATTGTTACTAAAAGCGATTACTTTTTTATTCTGACAGCCATTTTCATAAAACCTCTGATGTGTAAACAACATATTTGTTTAGCCAAATGTAATGTAACACTAAACATAAAAGTAATCATAGTTCGCATGTTAGTATAGTATAAACCTCAACAATTACTTTGTTTTGTAATCCGGATGTTAAGAGTTCACTGACACAACGGTTTGATTTATATATCGTATATAAAGGTTCGTTAAGCAAATGGAGAATATGGAATTCAATTAGCATATTCTATTATTAAATTAAAGATGATGTTGATTCGGTACATTACGATTTATTTTAGATCAACATATATCCAGGCTTTAGTTTCGTTATTTTCGTAAGCAGATCATGTTTAAATCAATTTCATTTTTCAATTAATCTGCCGATGCGTGACTTGTATGCACATTGCCTTGTTCAAATCGGTTTGGACTGTCCCTATGTCTGAGTGCGTTGCGTTGTTTTTCTGTAAGTTATACAAATTAACACGAGTATCCGTTTGTTTAGCTTGAAAGGCCTCTGTGTTATTGTATCAATGGATGGTACCACAATACATTCAATTCGTTTGTTTTAACCTCGAGTTTTAGTAGCTCTGGATACATTGAAAATGATTAATTCCGAATCAAGAAAATCGTGGCTAATCTTTTTAACAGTCTGTATTTCTCTAATGCTACCATGCACAGACATGTTACAGACAATTCCTCAGTCAAAACACTGCTTTGTGTCCATGATGGCTCCTTTAACATTATTGTACAGTACGCTTTTTTTTAGATCAGTATATATTCAAGCTTTAGATTCGTTATTTTCGTAAGCAGATCATGTATAAATCAATTTCATTTTTCAATTAATCTGCCGATGCGTGGCTTGCATGCAAATTGCCTTGTTCAAATCGGTTTGGACTGTCTCTATGCATTGTTTTTCTGTAAGTTATACAAATTAACACAAGTATCCGTTTGTTTAGTTTGAAAGGCCTCTGTGTTATTGTATCAATGGATGGTACCACAATACATTCAATTCCTTTGTTTTAACCTCAAGTTTTAGTAGATCTGGATACATTGAAAATGATTAAAATCGAATCAAGAAAATCGTGGCTAATCTTTTAAACAGTCTGTATTTCTCTAATGCTACCATGCACAGACATGTTACAGACAATTCCTCAATCAAAACACTGCTTTGTGTTCATGATTCCTCCTTTAACATTATTGATGTCCAAGGGTGTCATCATTCCAATCAAAAATAACAAATCGTTATTTGATTTTATAGATCAATTACTATTTTTATTTACACTTTTCGGTTGTGTTAGACACTTCATGTTCTTTAACTGAAAAATAGGTATTAGCTGCGATCTATTTAAATCATGAATTAATTTGCTATATTTCACATGGCAGTTTAAATTTATTTATCATTTGTTTAAATTTAATTGTAGCGATCTTTATATAACGGTTTTAGAATTATTGCCTCATTACACCAGAGATAGTTTTTTCTTCCCGTTTACTATTTGTTCTTTAACGTGGAGGCGCGAGTGCCTGGGTGGTCTATAATACTAGCCTCTACTGAATATTATTATCTCACATCTATTCCCGTTCATGTACCTGGCTCTGCCAATATGTCTGTGTGTGTGCGAAAACTTGCCAGTTGCATCATGTCGGTCTCTTAGTCTTTATGGAGGTGTTCCCTGTTTCTTCCTCCACCATTTATACAGGCGGCCATACAATGCATTTCATGTATTGACAAGAATTGTGCTCAAGCTATAAATACAAATACATAATACTTCTGTCGTGTTTTTATTTATCATTTTGAAGAGCAAAAGAGGAACTGTAGGTTGCCTTAATGCTGAATAAGCCTATGAGAATCCAGTCCATTGGCCGGTGCTTGTATTGCATTTTGTCTATCGACATTAGTATACATCGTGTAATTATCTCACAGGTGCTAAACACATGCTGGTACGTGAAAAGAAAGATTATACTTGCCAGAACTGGGAAGCATGAAATAACAAAAGGGTACTTCTGTGGCTTTAATTTCACTAATGGCTGTTTGAAATAAACATATCTCAGGATATTTTCCCTCTTTGGCGACAAGTAATTGTCGTTTGTCACGCTGATTAGAATAAAGAGAATGATTTGTTTAAAGCGGAACAATGTGAAGTATACATTTAGATGGATTAAAACAATGAGTGTAAGTGACCTCATCAAAACCCCTACCATTATATGTATCAGCGAAAAGAATAAATTCCTAATCAACATCATTATCAGGAGCTTTTATTGCCATAACTCTGGTAACTGCACACGCTACGAATAAATTTGAGAATTCGTTTTCAATAAGCTCAACGTTTTATATCCAAACAATGTGTGTCAGTTGCAAGTGAATTAACCGCAAACTTTTCTTTAGCTTGGTCCTTGTCTAGGATTAAATTATTGCTTTCAATCTGTACAGCAAATACATTTTCGACTGTCACGTGTCTCGACAATAAGTCTGATGACAAATGTACACAATGAATAGGAACATTAACAAGCCGTAATCTACACAGTGAATCAAAACACTCCCATTAGGCGTTAACGTCTCAGAAGAACGCAAAGTACCAGATAATACAAGGATGGGAAGCATCCGTGTCCCTTAAACGTTTAATAGGGATGGAATTGGCCGAATCACCCAAGAGTGATATAGAACCCTTCGACATGAATGGTTCATAATTCTCCATAATGCAACAAGACTAGAGTTTATTATGTCAAACAAATGGATTGCTTTTAATGTTCGACAGTAAACATGACATCATAGAAATAAGAGTGTCTGGAATAAGTCTGTCTTTATTCAGATGCTTTTTGTAATTCGTGTCAATCAGAAATAACGTGGCATTTCTTCTTATAAAAGGTACACACAGAAAGAGATAGGATGTCTGATCATTTTTATCCGAAACTTGATTTATACAAATTGTGCCAGATTGGAATTTTAAGGGCTTGTATTAGTCTGAAATTCTTTTCTTCCAGAAGATTCCTGATGGACGTTTAACTTACAAAAGAAACTTTATGAGATATGTTATACTGATCAGCAGTACGAGCGGCAATTTCCAAAGTTTTCATCTTATGCTTATCCAGATGACATCGAGAATTCCGATAGAATGGAATCAAAGAATTTACCGGGATTTTACTCTATGATACACGATCTCCATCTTTGCGCATGAAAAAAATACTGTTTTCTAAGTTATATGTGAAACGACACAAAAGCACTCTCTCTCTCTCTCTCTCTCTCTCTCTCTCTCTCTCTCTCTCTCTCTCTCTCTCTCTCTCTCTGTTGTATTAAACAAAATAATCTTGCTGCTTGAAAAATGACTCATTCTGGTCATAACATCAGAGGCAAAATTATATGCATTGGTGTATTCAGAATTTGATTTCGGCTGCAATTATTTATTAAATGTATCACTTTCTAGAATTAAACAGCGCACAATATTTGACAGATATTTTAAAATACTGAATTCAACCAAGAATATCTTTGACTTCGAAAAGTGTTTGCACATCATTACACTTCACACTACTGGTAAATTAATGCATTCAAGACTTACACATTAATACTTTTACTGTTTTATTTTTTTATGGAAGACCTACTAGAATTTAATTATAACTTTATTCATTTGAACCGTTTGCAATTTGTGAGATTTATATTGCATTTGTTTACATTCTTTGTAAGTATTCACCTTGAAATATCATGAAAACAAATTATATTGGAATTGAAGCAATAACAGATCAGCAGTTGCTGGAAAGTGTGTACAATGTGGTACAAAATTTATTTAGATTTGTTGCTATGAAATCGGGTAATGATTTTAAATAAAAAATGGAGGTGATATTGCAGCAAAATTGACAAAACTTCCCGGGACTCCATGGGCAAAATATCCAGGAGAAAAACACCTTCCAGGGTATAGTTATTGTAGCCCTGGAACTTGACAGACTTGATGGCCAAGATCAACCCCGACCCTGCAAATATCCAAAAAACGCTATTGATAAAGCATGTCATGCTCATGATGTTGCTTATCAAAGTAGCAACCTGCAACATAGACATATCGCAGATGTGAAATTGATCCATGCGTTGAATTCTATCACTGATACATTCTTCAAAGAAAAATTACCTTCATGGTTGATAAAATCAGCGATGAAAAGTAAATTAATGCTTGGTGCTGGTAATAGAAAACAATATGGGACCTATTTATTATTCCCCAAGAGGATACTGGCGGGGTAAATCAGCAATCGATAAACTCGCTAACGCCGCAAAAGTAAAAAATACCACCGCGGCAGATTGGTTATCCAAACAGGTGATATGGCAGTTATATCTACCAACCCCTAAACAAATTAACTTCACACATGTTGATGTCAGTTCCCCCAATGAAGTTCATCAGGCTGATATATTATTTCTTGAGCATGATACTGTTAATAAAGAGACATACACATACGCGCTAACCGTGATTGATGTTGTGAGTAGATACAAAGAAGCTGAACCATTTAAGAGAAAGTCATCAACTGAAATAGCTTCTGCCTTTGAACGAATTTATCGACGAGGTCTACTTCAGTGGCCGAATCCATTGCAGGTCGATTCTGGCAAGACATTTTCAGGGTGTAGTGTTATCAACAATCACGCATCAAAATACCACTTTACAAGGAGGACATACTGTAATACACCGTGATCAGGCAATTGTTGAACGATTTAATCGAACACTTGCTGAGCGGTTATTTTGATATCAATACAAGAACCTTTTCATCGAAGATAAATGATCTCGTGAATGGGTCAAGAGATTACCAGGTGTGATAGCTGCGCTAAATATGGAAATTACTCAAACAATTAATATCAAACCTTTATCGCGATCAAAAAAAAGTATACACCCGTACAAACGCGAAATGATTTTTCAAAACAGCAAATACTCGGCAATGTCACTGTAAGACATTTGTACGAACCAGGTGAGCTTGAAGGCAGGAAAAAAAAGCTACTGATCCTATTTAGATTGTCACGTCGCATACAATATATAACATAACAAGATCAACGGGTAGACCCTCAATCTGTAGATTAAATTCAACTGCTCCTGAACGCGTTTTTACACGTGAACAATTACAAGTGATACCCGAGAATATTCAATTACCACCGTGTGGTCTTAACTAGCACCTATGCGTCTGTTACACTCAAGACATGTCAACATCACATTATCTCGATCATGACGAACAGTATTATCCTTTCTGTCTGCGGTAAATTGGTGTGGATCTTAATCCGAATACTGCCAAGGCATTATACAATTTGAGCTCGCGCAGTGATTATTCTGTTGTTGTTTCGGTGTAATTATAAATTCAGCATCAATATAAAATTCTTGTTTATTTTTTATCCTGTTGTTAATAACCAGCGACTTTTTTCTTATTATATCATCGCTCACAATATCACTGATTGTGGTGTCATTAGCATCAAAAACAACTCCTCGAGGTTGATTTATTGTTCGTACTCTGGACACTGCGAGATAAACTAAATTCGACCACTCGATGCGATGATACGATCCAAACAATCGTATCAGATATAGTCAATCCTTGAGAAGGATGTAAAGTCATTGCGTATCCTAGCGTCCATGGAGATTTATCAGCATGTTATCCATTTTTGACAACACTGATATCAACCAACACAATATCATTTAATACGAGAATCTGCTTCTCAATCTGTCCTGAAATATCAATTTGAATATTCTGTCTTTGTAGATCCGTAGACCTATAACACAATGACACTGGAAGTGTTGCGAATGTTTCTTTGTGCGTGTCAAAATACTTCATCTGAAGTGTGTTTCTGACTATCTTTCTACTTGCCACTTTCAAATCATTTGGTGTCCACGCTTCCCAAAAATAGTTTAATGTGTTTTCTGAAATTATTTCACGCGCTATTTCACACTGGATTTTATCCGGTTTAATCTGATTCATTTCTTGAACTCACTTAAATCTTTATTAAGAGATCTATGATCAGTGTTAATGTCTTTATAATAATGTAAAAGAATTCTTCAGCCAATCATGCGGAGACAAGCCGACAAATGGTGGTGGTTGACCATGATCACCACACATAATCACAGCTTTATTTGTCAGTAACAACCACCAGATAAACAATTTTAATATATCTAACGACACTGTGCATATCTCATCCCAAATAATGATTTGAGGAATATATTTCGCACCCATTCGATCAAGAGTCCATGCGTCACCTTTCCATCAAAAGAAACTGTGATAAGTGCAAGCATCTCTCTTGCAAGTCTGTGTGTTGGTGTTAGCACAATCATGTTTGATTTTCCTTGAAATAATTCGATCACACGAGTCGTCTTCCTTGACCCACCAGATCTGTTAAAGTAACTGGTTTTATATCTACATATGGGATCGGATAACGATGGGGCTTTCGATAGTTCCAATATTTGATTATTTTTATGCAATTGTTTTCAATCGTAACATCTGCTGATTAGAATAATCGCGCAACATTTCTTTTTTTTATTCTCCATGATCCCCAACACTCGTCTTAATTTTTTAATTCAGCCACAGTTTCATTATGTCTGATATCTATATAAAAATGAATCAGTGGCGACTCTAACCGCAAATTCATTAAATCTATTTATCATCGATATCAGATTGATAGAAGCATAAGCCAGCATAGACGCCCTTAGATGGCTTTTTTTGGGACATTCTCCAGCTACGTAAGTAATAATTGTACCGAATGTTGTTCCATCGGACAAGAAAGCGTCTTTACGATTGACATATATACATACCTCTAGATGTTGCATCATCTATAATTAATCGTGAATAATGTCGCTTGTGATCAAATTGGTGAATTTACCAATTATTCTTCTACCGAGATCCTTTGCGTGTTTATTTCTGACTTCAAAGATCTCTTTGGATTCCACAAATGTTTTTTTTTTCTCGCGAAATGAGCTGCAACTGACGGAATTGTAAAACAGTTTATTTCCTCGTTATTGGAAATTTTAATATTTTTCTATGGTCAAGATGCAATATTATTTCTGCTGCTTTTTGGTCTTTCATGGTAGCATCAACTCTACCATCATTTCGAAATATTGACCAACAATGAAATACTCTTTAGCCCTTAAATTCGTTAAACCCTTCATGGATTTTACCTACTATGCTTCTATCACCTATTAGACCCTTATTTGGTGCATCTACAGATACTCTATCGAGATTGAATTTAACAATTTTCCAGGGTTTGATTTTGGATAATCTATGAAACTCATTCATAATATAATTAAAACAAGTATTTAAATAGAGAATTTATATATAATGAATCACCGTAAATGACTTATGATAGGATCAGTAACCGTTTGTAACAAATCGTGCAGAAACGAATTCTGTGGATGTCATTCACAGAGTGTGCGACGAGGAAGCTTAGGTCCCAAACCATGCATATGATGTCATGTTTGAGTACGAGGAAATACACAGCTATGTCTAAGTTGTGGTGGTAAAAGATACAGGGAGCTTAAGCGCTATTATGATAAACGAATCAAAGACTCTAGCCCTGACTCTGACAAAATCATAAAAACATATCAAGACTATATTACTAGATGTTCAACAATTATTAATTAAGCCAAATAATTAATTAGACAAATTATATATGTGTATATAAATAAACCAGGAATTTCAACCACATTTCGTGATCATCAACTATGAAGCGTCTCGTGATGATGTAGTCAGACACCGGAAGCTGAAAACTCCTGGAGGGTTTGACAATGGTCTGGGGTATTTGATGTTTGGTGCTGGAGGGAAACAATATTATCCGTCTAGATTTGTGTTCGAATGTTTCCATGGATTGATCAAAGATGGTTTTGTGATTGACTATATTGATGGATGTCTAAAAAATAACAAATTTCATAATCTTCAAGCTTTAACACAGCGTGAAAATTCCAACGAGGTTGTACTGAAATATACCCAAAAAATGCAAAATCTGTCAAATCTATAAATATTCATAAGGGTGAAGAAAACAAAAAATTGTTCAATCAATGAATACAGCCGGCAAGTATTTTGATATGCGTATGCCCTCGGTACGAACAGTAGAAGAAAATGTATATAAATCAGCGCTTTAAAAGCAATTTGGAAACAAAATTCGGTTTGAATATTATGTAGAATGAAATATCCTAACACCGAAGGGAAAAGTTCATTTATTAATGTGTGTATAACCCTAACACCGAAAGGATGTAACTCATTTAGTAATGTGTGTATAATCCTGTAACATAGATAACTCTTTTGTTGTTGTTACGGAAATACCCTCTATGATCTCATGGGAATAATCACATATTATCTCTCAATTCGTTCTCTGATATATTATATTTTTTATTCTGTCAGAAAACGAGTCAAACAAATAAGTATTTACACCAACAGTATTCTTTTTTTAATACTTCTGTCAGGTATCTTGCTCTGTTTAGATTCTGTCAATAATCACAATTAAGTGAAAACGAAAGTACAAATCACAAACCTTTGTTGATTTCCGTGTATTAGTCAGTTTATACAGTATATAGCCGGTTTTATTATAGGGATTAAAGCCTTCATAATCGAGGTTCAACTGAAAACCTTCCTGTCACACTGTCGCACGGTGTGAATGTGTCTTTTTACATTCTCTCCGGAAGCATTTTATGACGGAGGACGATTTGTATGACCAAGAGTGTTTCAGCTGAATGTAGAGAAGGGCCCCTCTAAATAGTTGTATATTATTGTAAATAGTTGTATACATTTGTATATAATTGTATATAACTTGTAAATATTTGTATATACCGTATATAGTTGTAAGTATGTAAGTATGTATATAATATATGTATTCTAGTTGAGCCTATTGGATTGTCAATGGCATTTCAAGGGTTCATATGGGAAATAAGCCGTCATATATATACCTTAATTAAGATATATATGTTGTGTTGTCATCCACCAAGCACGCCTTCTGAGGTTCTAATATTTTATTTGAGATATTAGAGGCTCACTCGGGGATTATGCTTCTTGCTGCCCCTGGGCCCACTCAGATGCGTAGGCACCTTTGGGACTTTTATGGGGTTCTGCTGACTTATCAGATTCTTTCAATTCAAAAAATATGGGTTATTTCAATAAAAACAAATCATCTTTTACACCACCTAGTGGACGTGACTCTCATTTAGATTTTTACATTGAAGCTATCACACAAGAAATATTACACAATATTCCTCATAAGAGAGGTTATAGTAATATTTCTAAGAAAGAAATGGAGTCTTTACATAATTTAATTAATGACGAGAGTATTGTTATTAAAAAGGCTGATAAATCAAATAATATTATTATTATGAATCAGGAAGACTATGTTAAAGAAGTTGAACGTCAATTAAATGATGAAAAGTACTATCAAAAAGTCGATAAAGACCCTTCATTAGAAATTAAATCTAAAATTTCCACATGCATTGATGAAATATCTAAGAATAATAGTTCCGTATATGAAGAATTTGATACTTTTCCTCTCAAAATACGTACACCTCAGTTCTACATATTGCCCAAAACTCATAAATTTCCTGATCATACATTACCTTTAAATTATCCAGGACGACCAATTATATCAGGTTGTAATTCATATACAGAGAACTTATCCAAATTTATAGATAGTATTTTGCAGCCTTTAATGAAATCGCTTCCTTCATATATTAAAGATACTACTGATTTCATAAAAAAGTTGAAGTCTATTCCACAACTATCTCATAATTCCCTCCTTGTATCTTTAGATGTTACATCATTGTATACAAACATACCGCATGCAGATGGTATTAAGGCGTGTAAATATTTTCTTGACAACACTCTTAATAATAACAGACTATCGAGTGAAGATATTTGTAAAATAATAACTCTTATCTTGGAAAATAATAATTTCCAATTTAATGGTACTAATTACATTCAAATAATGGGTACGGCAATGGGTAGTCCTATGGCTCCTTCATATGCTTCCCTTTTCATGGGTAAATTAGAAAAAGATTTTCTTGAAAACGAGAATTTTAAGCCCACTGTTTGGCTAAGATTTTTAGATGATATATTTATGATCTGGAACCACTCAGAAGAAGATCTACACAAATTTATTAATAGCCTAAATAATTTTCACCCCACAATTAAATTTACTTACACTGCATCCACTACGCATGTATCCTTTCTAGATGTAAATGTGATGAAAAATCCTGATAATACTATCTCTACAAATGTTCACGTAAAAGAAACTAATATCCACCAATATGTGGAATATTCGTCTTGTCATCCCAGGTCATGTAAAAACGGCATACCGTATAGTCAGGCGAAAAGATATCGACGTATCATTTCAGACGATCATCAATTAAAACATTCTTTAAATGAATTAAAAACATATTTCATAAAAAGAAATTATCCTATACATGTAATAGAGTCTGCTGTAAGTAAAGTCTGTATTCTTACCCAAAATGATGCTTTAAATACAGCAGAATGTACGAAAGATAAAAATATAATTCCTTTCATAATACAATATAATCCATCTTTGCCAAATATAGGCCTTATAATTAATAAATATTGGACTCTCCTTAACTTATCAGAAAAAAACAGCGTCAAAACACTTTACAAGAGCAAGCCAATTCTTGCTTATAGAAGACCTAGGAATTTACAAGATCTTTTGATCAGAACTAAACCGAAAAAAAATTTTCAAAGATGTTTTTCGTCATCTAAATGCAACAGACGTAGGTGCTCTCAATGTGCAAATATTACAGAAAGTACCTATTTTAGTAGCTCCAATACTAAAGAAATGTTTTCTCTACGTTATAACACTGATTGTATATCAACTGATGTAATTTATTTGATAACCTGTAAAAAATGTAACATGCAATATGTTGGACAAACACTTCAACAAGTTTCTAAGAGAATGAATAATCACCGCTTTCATATAAAAAATTATATGGATCCTCAGTTCTCCTCTAATGTTTCAATGCATTTTAATACAAATAATCACTCTTTAAGGGATTTTTCTTTCATGCCAATCGATATTGTGCACGGAGAAATGAACAGACTCATTAAAGAAAGTTATTGGATTAATCGGTTAGATACTGTTTATCCTAATGGCCTTAATACTAAGGCATTATATAAAATTGTATAGAATTTTAGTGGATGATTTGATATATTGTATTTATTTATATGTATGTATGTATATATGTATATGTATATATGTGTATATATGTATATATATATATATGTATATGTGTGTGTATGTGTGTATATGTATATGTATATATATATATGTGTATATATGTGTATGTGTATATATATATATATATATGTGTATATATGTATATATATATATATATATGTATGTGTATGTGTGTATGTGTATGTATATATATGTATATATATATAATATGTAGTTATATGTATTACTGTTAGTCTCTACATTATAATCTCACTCTCAGTTTTCATTAGAGACTCATGCATCATTCTGATCCAGTTGTACATATGATATTTGTATAATAAAGAATATAAATTATGATGTTATGTCAATTACGTAATTATTGACATATAGACGTCATCTGCTTCTTTCAAAAGCATGACGTTATGTTAATGACGTAATTGTTTATAACTTTATAGACGTCATCAGTTTCTTTCAAATAAAGTTTGTGCCTGAAGAAGCATAAATGCGAAACTAGTCGCACAAGTTTATCGGCGTTTGTGTTGTTTTTTTATCCCCTATATATATATATATATATATATGACTTCTGGACTTCTAAGATGTGAAGGCATTTTAGCAGTTCACATGGGGTCTTTCATAAATATATTAGATATATAAATGTATTAGTTGAAAATATATCATATAATGATTTACGAAAATATAAATGACATAATAAATGCAATTACAGATTTAAAAAATCAAGAAATAAAATTATCAGATAAATTAGATTGTGGTCAAATTTTTTCTGATTTTCAATATCGCGAAGATATATCCCAAAATAACAAGTACGTGTTACCGTCCCAATACGAATTTATTAAAAAGTACAAGAAGCTGTTAAGAAATCATTAGCATATTACAGTGATGTAAATAAATTCATTCCGTTTTTTAACTCAGTAGAAAAAGTTAGACCTCACCTCAGTAGAGAATATGAAGTTAAAAAACGATAAATTCCAGAATGAAAATATTAAAAAAGCTCATTAAACACAATAACACACCACCATAAAGTTAAAAACGAAATATAGTCACACGCTATCAGGAATTTTGTAAATGAGACACAACAACACGCTACCAGAAAGTATGAATGTTTTCCAGATAATGATAATGACATTAGTTGTGTTATTTTTTGTGTATTTGTACCTCGCAACGCGGAAGTAAAATAACACTGGGGATTCGTTTAGGTAAAAATCTTTTCGGTGATGATATCACTGTGAAAATCGTTTATGATTGAGATCTTAAGATGTAAATCCTTATTTGTTGCGAAATCGAAACAGAACATTGCCTTTCTTGTCATTCTGCTATAATTAAATCATATCATATAACAATAATGGTAGAAAGATCGTTAACAACTAGACTAGCTCGAGAGCGATTAGAGGCAATAAAGAGATTTATCCTGTGAGAGATTCTGTGAGAGATTCTGTTAGAAATAAATTACAAGCTCGACATGAATCTCAATTTGATATTGCAATAGGTGCTAAACAATTATTCAAACCTGTTACTTATACCACTAAAGAGGTTATATAGATGAGGAAGAAGCGAAAAATGGTGTTCTTCCTGAACTTGAAAAAATCGCGGAAAGAACCGGATAAACATCTAGACTTTTACAAAATTTTCCTCCTACAATAACATAACCGGCAAGACTTCAATCCGGTTCAAAAAAACCGTTGAAGAAATAATCGAAGAATTACATGCTAGATTTACTGAGAAGGCTCAACAACAATCTATAAAAGTGATCTAAAAGCACTTCCTGCTCTTGTTGTTACGACTTATGAATGTTTAAACCAAACTGTAAGTGATATATTAAAAATCTATAACAGTGAGCTGAAGTATTTTATAAACTCAAAACTAACACAAGTCGAATTGATACAAAATATATATCGTATTTGGGATATCTCGATGCCGTAAATAAAGTATATGATTAATATGAAGATCAAAAACAGCATAGTAAAACAAAGATTGCAAAGAAAATACAACAATCTTCAAAACAAATATTTTTCTCACCTCAACAAGAAATAATAAAATATGTGGATGATATTTTAACAAGATTGGGATCTGGATCTGAAGAAGAATCTGATGATACGCAAGGGGCAACTGGTGTAACCGGTAAGGGATTTCTGAGAGTGTAACTCCATTGGGACACATGGTAGTGGTCGTGTTCCCTGTCCTAATAATATTCTCTCCGACATAGCACGATTAGAAATTATTATGGGGGGTAAACGAGCTGGAAACAACTCACCAGAAATAATTAATGAAGCCGCTGATATATGCCGATGACTATTAAAAGGTGGTATCATGGCTATTGGTATATATCGAGAATTTCTCGATGAACTCGTTGATGATTACAATAGTGACTAATTGTCACTCGATTAGATAAATAGCATTTAAATAAAATGATCATACACTACAACCACTATAAACCAAATATGACTTACGTAGTAAACTCACGATTGCCTGTTTATAAGGTGTATTATGGAGATGGTCTCGGTAATGTTATTCAAGGGTTATTTGCAAGGACGGATCCAAAAATAGCACCAATCGCAAAACAATTATCGATGAAAGTTATTGATGTTATTCGTGATAAGGGTATTAGCGCTGTTGGTGATATTGCCTGTAAAGCATTTCCGCGGCAAAAGAAAAACTAATCACGCTGTTTTGACGACGAGAAGAAAACATCACTGGAAAAACTACCTGCGAGTGTTTTCAAAATAAAAAACAGCGCTGGGGATCAAAACACAAACACGTAGCCATATGATATTTGATTAACTGGCTGTTCATGGTACAGCGGAAACGGCCTGAGACTACCAGGGACAGTTTACTAACTCCGCTGTCAAATTTTGATTTACTCAATTCTGCTAAAAAAAACATAGCGATAAGAAACTTTAGAGGTGTTTTTATGCGAGATCAATTACCACAACAACAAGTCAACACTTAAACCGCTATCATTATTCTCGATAACAGCACCGGACCTGGAACTCACTGGGTTGCATACGAGATTGATCCGCGTGTAATTGTTTATTTTGATTCATATGGGTTAGCGCCACTTAAATAATGTATGCGTTATATACATCAATTAAAATTCCGATCTGTTACTCCACGCTACCAACACAAAATATGACCGACCCACCAATATGCGGCCAGCAGGCATTAAATGTACTTAGCGCTATATTAACATCAACTAAACCACCCCATAAAACCGTACACGAATATACGAGTAATCGCTTTTTAGAGAGATCTTAAAATATAATAGTTGATCGCACTATGATTGATATTTGGGGAAGATCTCTCTCAAGCCTGAAGAAACCCACCGGGGAAATATCTGCAACCAAAGAAGAAAATAATCTAAGATGCAATATCCGAGATGTTAAACCTCGCAAATGTGGACCTAAACGAAATAATCGTATTTCAAGACAAACAACGGAAATTAAAAACTAGTAATATTTCCGTGAATGATATTCTTGTTAAAAAATGTAGATGTGTTAGACAATAATCTCTCTGAAATTAAAACAACTATTGATACAATTAAAATAGCACAGGACAATATCGTTAGTGATTTTTTTTGCTATCACGACCTGGCTTGATAAACGCAAGATACCACATGGACAAAATATAAATACAGTTTAATCGACACATCAAGGATTTTTCGACTTGACACCTGAAATTAGCATTATTAATATTACCGCTGAAGTCAAAGCTATCTATGGATTGACCCTGCTTTCAAGAGTACGGTTTAATGTGTCTTTGGATACATCTACGGGAATTAATACGGCAAGTGAAATAATAGATAAGGGTGTCATGCGAACATTTACAATAACCCTTGTCAGTGGTAATTTTACATGGGCGTCAATGCCCTACTACGTAGAATTTGTAATTGGTTTAAATAAGTAAATGAATGTCCAACAATATCAATATGATCAAGTCCGTGAGTTTCAAACTAAACTAAAAAATCTTATTGACGAGTATACCGCGACGATAAAAAAAATACCGCAGGCAAATTACCAGAGTTGATATTATTGTAGTTGTCACAATTTGTGTATCATCGGCGACAACAATTACATGGATCCTTAGCATCATCACAAAAGAAATATCCACATGCAGTCAGAATAAACTACACGAGCATATAATTAAGTTACATATTGCATCAGCCGCGTATTCCCTATTGTCGTTGCTGTTATCATCTAGTCGCGATGACACAACAATATCAGATAACGAATTCTCCGCGATAATGAACATCTACCACAGCGCAACATAAAAATTTGAAAAAAGTACAATAATAATAATGGCGATGACATCAACTTCAAAAAATAATCACGAATACAACGCCGCTAAAGACAAACATGATCTCAATAACCTCAACCAACCCTGAATTCAGTGTGAATTTTTCCCACTGCAATTCCAGTTAAGTAGATAGCGCTAGCAAAATTACGAGTATACCACAGTTGGCCAAATATTAGATCGAAATCGTTTGGTGGTCAGCAACCAAATAATTCCTTGGTGTTTGCGAGTAAAAAAAATCAGACGGGATTCCGGATTGGAATATAGTTTCCTTACGATCTGGGTCTTAACAAATCGAACAGATGAATAATGAATTACAGAGTGGAATACAATCCATTAGGGAAAAGAATGAAACATCGCTATAACAGTTCATGAACCAACATTATCATCCGCGATTGAGATAAATTCACCCAGATATGCTGTAGATATCTAATAGAGGTCTATAAGAACCGTGCTAGAATGGCCTGAAATCCCACCTCGGACATCTTTACCAATACCTGAACCCAAAATATCTGATTTTACTTTTTCTTTAAAATCGTATCATGGAATTACTCCAGGGTAGGAGAATAATCCGCTATAGCAAGATATAAAATCTATGCCGGATAATAAAATAGCTTATGGTTTTCATGATGGAGTGGCATTACTGAATATTAAAAAAACCATTGATCGAACAGGATATCAAAATTACCTTTAAAATATTAGTCTCGAATATGAACTGCACCAAAGAAAATTACGTTAATTATTCACCAAAAATCTCTTTGATGATGTAACAGATGAAATTATTAAACAAATAGAACTATTAAATCAGATTATATCCGATATGGAAACTATTCATCAAAATATCATATACACAGTAACAATAAGTCCAAGCAAACAATAATTTTTAATTTTTTACAAAATAATAGAAGCTATGCTGCCGAATTTTAAGTTTCCTGAGTATAATGCAGACGAACTAAAAAAATCAACCAATGATCTCCTCGATAAGTACTTCCCACAAATATTCGCCGCATGGCAAAAAATAACACAACCACAAACAACCATCCTCAAACATAATAATGACCCAGACAATGGTGGTAGGCATATTTCTCCTCAAAATGTTAATATATCCTCGATGATTTCAATAAATCTAGTATGTGATGCTATTGATGGAAGTCACCAAATAAATCTCGAAAGATCAAATCAAGCTCAGTAATGGTACATTTTATATTCAATTGCACCTACGGCTCCACCCGGATATTTCATAATTGAAGATCCAACAAATCCGGTGTGTATGCGATGTCTTAATGATTCATTAACGAGAATTCATTTTAAACTCACTGACCAGTCCAATAATTTGATTGACTTAGGAGAGACTTTATAAATTAGTCTGTATGTGAAATACTGAAGGATTTTCATCGTAAACGATTTTCAGCCTAAAGGATTTTTGTCTTAAGACTTTTACCTAAAAGAAACTTCGGTTGAAACCAGCACTGTCATTTCTTGTATTTTGTCTGAATTAGTTTCGGTCTCCGTATAGACTTTATTTTTGTTTAAAAATTTGATCTATTTACTAACTCTCTGTAGAAGCTTTATTTTTGTTTGAAAACTTGACCTATCTGCTCTCTCTCTCTCTCTTTCTGTAGAGGCTTTATTTTGTTTGAAAACTTGGTCTGTTTGCCCTTCTTGCTCCTAGATATAACAATAAAACCCATAATAAACATGGTACAGATATAACAATACAATGCATTTGTAGTGTATTATAGCCCTTATATTTCGTAAACATTATCATCGCATTGAGAATTTGAACAACTACCGACTAAACACTTTGCATTTAGACTATTATGAAAATAATTATTTCAATGTGTCCAATATTTGATATAGACATTTTACCAAAAAAAGTTCTTAAGATCTGAAACAAAAATTGGTGTATTCTCAATTATATTCAATCCACAGATAACAAGAACAAAGTTAGATCTGCCTACTGGATTAAAATAGATTCAACAGTATGGGACTTGCACATTTGCAGTGCCTTTTCTAGGATTGATTCTAATTACCTATGTATGCACAAGCTTGAGTCTAATTATATTATACGAAATCCCTAGCATCAATTTACCAATAGACGATTCTACTTATCTTAGCCACCAATAGACGATTCTACTGGTGGGTAAGATAAGAGTTATTTCACATTTATAATAACGATATACGTTAGGATCCTTGTACAAGGCTGATCCGGTAGATAGTCTGCGAAACCACTTTTTCCCACGTATTCTCATGATGCTATATAATTCTAACAAGAAAAAGCTTCTCGAAAGGAACAAAAAATTTCTTAGTGTGGAACATGCTTCATAAACCTACTTTTCTTGTAGAAAAATGTACACGTAGGTAGCACAGCATTTCCTTACCATCGTAAGGCTTAGAATAAGTTATGTAATTAACGGGATTATCAAAGGTAACTTCTTCCATAACCACATGTCATAAATCTCTTATGATTTACATACTCTAACTACTACTACCACTACCACTACTACTACTACTGCTGATACTACTACTACAACTACTACTACTAAATTTGGAAAATGTAAGCTCTAATTAGAAATCAATGATAAGACTTACCACGACTTAGTTCAGATAAATAATGAGCATGTTAAAAATATTTAACAGATGTGTTTAAAAGTGCAGAATTTTGTGATAATTTGTGTTATCATAATTGTATAATACAAACCTTGACAAACCCATACTATTTGGTATGGTTTTATTATCTGGAAAATGGTTTGCCTTATGGTTATCATTTATGGTCTTACAATGTTATGTAACAAAATAATATAATGAGTGAAATAGTATATACGATGCCTGAATATTATAAATATTTATTAGAGAAAATACGTTATACCCCATGCAAATACGTCCGCATTTATATTTATATAATCCGTACAAGCACATATATTACAGGATCCATCAGATATATTGGCTGCGGAAAGTAGACTTTTAAATCTACATCAGAATTGTGAATTGTACATCAAATTGTAATTCAAATTTTAGGTTAATAAGGCTGTTTTGGATAATATCAAAGAATCTCAGTTAAGACATTAGTATGTATGGCATTAGACAAGAACTTCAATGTAATTGAATGGTTTTCAAAACGTAAAAGCCTTTCTAGAATATATATATATATATATATATATATATATATATATATATATATATATATATATATATATATATATATATATATATATATATATATGTGTGTATATATATATACATATATATATATATATATATATATATATATATATATATATATATATATATACAAGAACACACGGGCCAACTGGTATTTTCTTGTTCTCTGTTCGATTAAAAAAAAAAATGTTTGCCAATAAACGAGTATGAAGTCGTCAAATATTGCAGCTAATCAATGCAGAAAATATCGGGTAATACTGAGAATAGAAGGTATGTTTGTCAAGTCACTACTTATAAGCACTTAATGTTGTAGATTTTATATGTAATACATATAAAGTAATTTTGTACGACCGACTAGAAAAGATCTCTTTGTGGAAAGTGTTGGTACGACTTAAAAAATAATGTTCGTCCCTTACTTGATTTTACGTAGTACTGTAAATAAGTACGCATATCTGTGTGTGTGTGTGTGTATGCGTGATTAGGATTTGTAACGTAGCTTTAACACATTTGCAGTCATAAGGCTAAGATGTATGAAGTGACAGAGTGTATAGTGATGTATAGCACTGGGGCATCATGCCGCAGACATGTAGCATTTTGTCCGTCCCAGTTAAGTTTTTCAGACACCAGGCCATCCAGTCCTAACACTAACCTCCTAATGTTGAAGTGACGGGTTTGAATAATTGTTCAGTATCCGTTGTGAAATCAGTTTGAAATTGCTGTCTTGCTTTTAGTTTGTTTCGAAAGGAATCACGAACTGGAATAAATCTCTTAATCGTAGATAATCGTTCGCGTCGTATTTTGCCGTTAGTGTTTCATTTACCATTATAGATTAATGTAGGAATTAAATGTTATGTGACAACGCACCCCCCGACACTGTGTTCATACTTCCGCATAGTGATTAAATCACCTCTGTACAAATTCGTTCTAGATGAGTAAGCGCAAACCTGTCTATAGAATTTCTGCTCCGTACCTGTATATACTCATACTTGAAAACATGTATGGTTGTGTTTAGAGTGTCAATTATTCATGGTGATATTATTCATTCACTTTATTGAGGCAATCAAGCGGGGAGAATTTTCATTTTGTCGGATAATCTCTTTTATTGTTTTGATTTTCGAGATAATTGTGCGTTCGATTTCATATTGTTTCCCCAATTCACTTCTGACCTTTTCGACAGCAGTGAATAATGGGACGAACTTATTGATGTCATTACAGAGTACAAGGGAATTATTTACCGCGTATTGAATTCGTTTGATCAGTCCATACTCCCTTGGAAGTACATATCTATTATTCCGAGCGCTATCATCAATATCTTGAAATTCAGAAAGAATCTGATCACACTCTAATTTATCTGACAATTGAATTCCTTGATTTTTCAAATTTGAAATCTCATTAATAATGACACTCATATTTTCGAAATTCATTATATGAAATATTATATATCTAATAAGAAGCAGAGAGGGTGGATAGACCAACTTTATAGGCGTCTACGAGGCTTCCTCCTCGTAAATACTTAATGGAAGGGTCGATTCGGCAAACCGAGGCATCCTCGTAAGGGTCCATTTGGCAAAAAAAAGACGCCAATGTTGTTGGCACCACCACCCCTGCTTCTATGGGTTAACCGAATATTTTATCAAGTCCGACACGATATCGCGTCCGAGGATCTGATAAATTTATCGTCACATATCAGTGTGGGATTGACTGAGCGTGACAAAAGAAATTTCTAAATCGATTATGATCCATATCACCGCCATGTTTGACAAATATTTCTAAGAGAATGT
The DNA here is from genome assembly GCA_030141615.1 of Unio pictorum. Taxonomy (NCBI): domain Eukaryota; kingdom Metazoa; phylum Mollusca; class Bivalvia; order Unionida; family Unionidae; genus Unio; species Unio pictorum. Next base: position 2,221,836 of record JARLTB010000224.1, read on the forward strand.
GTGTCAACTCTGTTGAATATACATAACAAATTACAGTTATCTCTGATCACTTTTGGTATTTGAGTGTACCGTTGAGTGACATATATCACATTGGTGTTTTTGTGTCTGCCTCTGGAAAATGTTCTAGCAGAATTCTTTTGATTGTCTAACATCACATAATCATATAAGACTAAGTTGTTAATACTTCCATCGATATCATCAATGCTCGGTGCTTCTTCGATATCGGTTATAAATTCAATAATACCTTCGCCGTTGATTTTATTTTGCTCTCTCGATAGCATCTTTTAACCCTTCATAGCATCGTTGATCGTCTACACTCGGGACGACCAAATATAGTTTATCCCATTCCATCCATCTCGTTATCAAATTAAGTAGCAGTTGTGCCTTGCGCTTCCAGATGATCTGATTATAATCATTCTAATTGAATTCGGTAACATCGCATGGTGTTTGATAGGTTCTCGTGGTCGGGTAGCTGAATAATCAATTACATTCATGTTATTATAAATATATTATGGATCTATATTGTGTGAAGTGTAAGAAGAGTACTGGCACAGATGACTTGACGACGATTACAACTAGCAATAACAGATCAGGACTTTCTGGTAAATGCGTACAATGTAGTACAAAAAATTTAGATTTGTTTCAAGGATAGAAAAAAATCGAGGAGGGGATATTGCAGCCAAATTAGTAAAACTCCTAGGGACACCATGGGCGAAGTATCCGGAAGAAAAACATCTTCCAGGGTATAGTTATTGTGTACCCGGGACTAGACTCGATATCAGTGTTGATGATCAAAACCAACCTCGACGTGGTGAGTATCAAATAAACGCTATTGATAAGGCGTGTCATGCTCATGATGTTGCTTGTAAAAGCAGTAATCTGCAACACAAACATCTCGCAGATGTAAAATTAATTCATGCGTTGGTTCTATCATTGATAAATCCTTCAAAGAAAAGTTGGCTTCATGGTTAGTAAAATCTGCTATGAAAGGTAAATTGATGTTAGGTGCCGGTAATTAATAATAACATGAAATCTATTTATTATTCTCAGAAAGGATACTGGAGGGGTAAAGTAGCAATCGGTAAACTCGCTAGCGTCGCAAAGGTTAAAAATACCACTGCAGCTTATTGGTTATCCAAACAGGCGATATGGCAAATTTATCTACCACCGCCTAAACAAATTAACTACTCTCATTTTGATGTGACCGTTCCTAATGAAGTTCATCAAGCTGATATATTATTTCTACCACATTATATTGGTTACATATACGCGCTAACTGTAGTTGATGTTGCGAGTCCATACAAACAAGCAGAACCAATATAGAGGAAATCATCAACTAAAGTGGCCTCTGCGTTTGAAAAGATTTATCGGCGGTGTCCTCTGCGCTGGCCAAATCTATTACAAGTTGATCCTGGCAAGGAATTTCAGGGTGCGGTTCTATCAACGATGAAGAATCATAATACCGCGTTACGAAGAGGGCATACTGCACTACATCGCGATCAGGCAATTGTTGAACGATTTAATCGGACACTTGCTGAGCGGTTATTTGGATATCAATACGCGAGGAAATTTATTCAGGATAAACGATCTCGTGAATGGGTCAAGAGACTACCAGGTGTAATTAAAGCGCTGAATAATGAGATTACTAGAACAATCAACATGAAATCTAACAACGCGATTAAAAGGAAGGCTATAACTGAAAAACCGCAAAAACATTTTTCAAAACAACAATACTCGGTAATGTCACTGTAAGATATTTATATGAACCAGGAGAGCTCGAAGGTGGCAAAAAAAAGCTACTGATCCTATTTGGAGTGTCACCGTACATAAAATATCAAGTATAACACGATCTACGGGTAGACCAGCAATCTATAGACTGGATTCAAATGCTCCTCAGCGAGGGTTTACTCGTGAACAATTACAAGTGATATCCGAGGATACTCAATTACCACCGCGTGGTCTTAACTAGCGCCTCTTCGTCTGTTGCATTTAAGACAAGTCAGCATCACATTATCTCTGGTATGACCTACGCTGCTACTCTTTCTGTCTACGGTAAATTGGCGAGGATCTTAATCCGACCAACGCCAACTCATTACACAATTGCAACTCTGTTGTTGTTTCAGTGTAATTATCAATTCAACATCAATATCAATATCAATATCAAATTCTCTGTTATTTTTTTTATCCTGTTGTTTATAACCAGATAGTTTTTTTTATTATATCATCATTACTTATTGTAGTGTCATTATTATCTAAAACAACTCTTCGAAGCTGATTTATTCTTCGTACTCTGGATACTGCGAGATAAACTAAATTCGACCACTCGATGTGATTATCTATAATAAAAACAATTGTATCTGAAATAGTCAATCCCTGTGAAGAATGTATTGTTGCTGCGTAATCTAGCATCCATGGGGATTTATCAGCACGCAATGAATCTTCTACGACATTGATATCAACTAACACAATATCATTTAACACTAAATTCTGCTTTTCCCTTAGCCCTGGAATATCAACTTTGATATTCTGTTTTCGTGTATCCTTGGGTCTATAACACAGCGGTGTTGGAAGCGTTGCAAATTTTTCTTTATGTAATTCAAATAATTTCATCTGAAGTGTATCTCTGACTATCTTTCTACTTGCCACTATTAAATAATTTGGTCTCCACGCTTCCCAGAAATCCTTTAATGGGGTTTTCAAAATTATTTCACGCGCTATTTCACATTAGATTCTATCCGGTTGTAATATGATTAGTTTATTGAACTCTCGTAATTGTTCATCAAGTGCTCTATGATCAGTACTAATTTCTTAATAGTAGTCTACACGATTCTTCAGCTAATCATGTGGGGATAAACCGACAAATGGACGTGGTTGGCCATGATCGCCACATATTATTACTTTTGTGTTCGATAGTAATAACCACTCGAGAAATTTTGTAATACATCTAATGACAGCGTGCATATCTCATCCCAAATTACGACTTCAGGAATAAATATTTCGCCCATTTGATTAGGAGTCCATTCATTGCCTTTCCATCGAAAGAAACTGTGATAAGTTCTTGCATTAATTCCTCGTTGTTTAATCTCTCCGGCAAGTCTATGAGTTGGCGTTAGTACAATCATGTTTGATTTCCCACGAAATATTTCAATTGCACGAGTCGTCTTCCCAGACCCACCACAGCCATTTAAGTAAACGGTTTTATGTCTGCATATTAGATCAGATATATGCGGTGCATTAGATACTTCTGATATTTCATTATTTCTCAAATATTTATCTTCAATCGTAACATCTGCTGATTTGGAATAATCACGTGGTATTTCCCGCTTAATTCTCCAGGATCCCCAACTCTCGTCAGAATTAATAAATTCAGCCACTGCGCTGCTGTGTTTCATGTCTATGTAAAATAAATCAGTGGCTACTCTAACTGCGGTGTCAGGAAATCTATTTATCATCGACAATAGATTAATAGAAGCATAAGCCATCATAGATGCCCTCAAATGTGTATACGGAAGACTGTATCCATCGTTGTAAGTAACAATTGTACCCAATTTGGTTCCATCGGACAAGAAAGCATCTTTACGATCCACGTATATACCTTTAGATGTTATATCCGCGATTATAAAATCGTATTCAACGTTATCCATAATCAACCGTGAAGAATATCTTGTATTATCGTATTTTCCACCCTGAGTGAATTTATCGATTATTCTTCTACCGAGTTCTTTTGCGTCTTTATTTCTAACTTCAAATAGCTGTTTGGACCATTTCAAGATATCTTCTTCGTCGAGATCAGGGAATATTGTTTTGTTTTCGCTGATCATACTATCTAGACTAGGTTGTGGTAACCAAACCTCAGTCTGCGCGTGATATGATATAATTGCTTCACCGACAATCAACGATATCAGCATCTGCAATCAATCATATACCATAATAGCACTATTGGTATCCAGTGTTTTTCAGATATGTGTCTACCAATCCAAACATAACAGCAGGGATGAAGTCATGTAGCCAATTCAAATGATACTACACGAGCGAATTCGGTTAGATCAAAATCGGGCAGTGGTCCATTAATAGCAACACGGGTCATCTCGTGTTGGGATGTCCAAATAGCTTGATGTATTCAACGCATTCTCCGTACCCGAGAAAACTCCCGGGATAACACGCGATTATATCAACCGAAATAATATTTTTGGGGTCATATTGTGTATTCAATAATCCACCGTGGTTATATTCCACGCAGCTTGATTTGATATCTGATAGAAATTCAGCCCTTGTTGGTTTCCACGGGTTTTCCATTCTCGCAAAATGAGCTGCAACTGACGGAATTTTAAAACAATTTGTTAATAATTTTCGTCGTGTTCTGTTGCAAAACCACTAGCTAGGTTTTTCATCGCGTCATGGAGGGCTTCTGTACGGTATAATTCTCCGTTTGGTCTTACAATTTGATCGAATTTGCCCTCATCGTGTTCAAAACTGTGAAGTAGCCACACTGACACGGGATCGTTTTTACTCAACTGGTGAATAAAATCAAATAATTTCTCTTCTCCGGAGAACTCCGCGGGTATATATTTTATCGTTCTTTTTCGCGGAAATATTGTTACTGCAGATGTCCATGCGTGTTCGTTATGATCAATACTTTTGATTGGAGCTCCTCTCGATATATATCTCACCTGTTATCGTCGATACCGATATTGGTAATTTTAGTATTCGTTCTAACTCTGCCATATTTTGAATCGTTTCTCCGCTTTCTTTACTGTTAGTCCCCATTCATTTATTTTTTGCGTTTTAGATCTGTCAATTTGTTTCCACGCAACGCATTTGTGAAGTGTTCTATTATTCGTTCTGCTACACAATTCATTCTCGTTGATAAAATCAGCGACGACAGTTTCATGGGTTTTAATTTTTCAATACTCGGTTTATCATTTAACGGATATATCCCATAAACAACTGCTGTTACAGGATAAGATCTCTCGTAGTATGGTTTGTCAATTTCAGTCAAAATTCCTGGTTTGGAATCTTGACTCACGGTGACCGTTCTTTTATCTTTCAAGATGGGGTCAAATTTATGTCTTATAATCCAATCTCCTGTTTCCGAACGGATCATGAATTTCGCTCGAAAAAAATACCTTCTTCGCCCAAGATGTGAAATTATCACTGCTGCGTTTTCGTCGTTCATGGTAGCATCAACGCTACCATCAATTCGAAATGTCGACCGACAGTGAGATGCTCCATCACGATTGAATTCATTACAACAATCACGGATATTGTCTATCATGGTTCTATCACTTATTAGACCCTTTGGTGCTACGGAGACTCTATCGAGATTGAATTTAACATTTTCCAAGGCGCGATTTTAGATAATCTCTCGAACTCCTCCATGCTATAATTAAAACAAGTAATTAAATAAAGAATTTGTTATATAATGAATCATTGCAAATGGCTCATGATTGGATCAGCAACACCGTGTAACAAATCATGCAAAAAAGAGTTATGTGGGTATCATATGCAAAACTTTCGTCGAGGAAGTTGTGGCCCGGTCCCTTGCGTACGATGTGGGGGAGGTGTGAGAGGAAAATCGCAGTTGTGTCTCAGTTGTGGTGGTAAGCGATACAGAGAGTTGAAGCGTCATTATGATATACGAATTAAGAACTCCATCAATGACAGAGTTTGCGACAAAATCACAAGAATGCCTAACGACTACATTGATAGATTTCCAAGTAATGTAATCATTCAAAAACAAACAATACATTAGACAAATATTATTATTGTATATAAATGGACCAAGAATTTCAACCTCATCCTGTGATCAGCAATTATGAAGCATCCCGTGATGGTATTGTCAGACATCGCAAACTGAAGAAACCAGTAGGGTAGGATAATGGTATGGGGTATTTGGCGTTTGCTGCTGGAGGGAAAATACGTCCTAATCATATAATAATATATGAATGTCACAATGGATTGATCAAGGATGGTCTTGTTATTGATCACATTGAATCCAATTCTCAGAATAATTCTTTATCGAATCTGCAGGCTATTTCTCATAGTGCGAATTCCAAACGAGGAAGAACTGGCACTTGTAAGTCAATTGGGAAGAGACCTATGAAATCATTTAATACAGCAACTAATGAAGAAATGGTATTCCAATCAATGGGTGAAGCTGGTAGGTATTTTGATATTTGTAGAACCTCAATACAACGCGTTGCAGACGGAATTTATCGGTCTACTTTTTCGAAGCGTTTTAAAAATAGGATTAAATTCATTTACATCTAGATTTCATTTTGCACTATTCTATATAAGTAAAATGTATGATTACACCTTAGCAAGAACAGGGTCCAAAATCGCATAATATCTCTAGACGTGCCGAGATGAATAAACACCTTGACATTTCTAGAGTTCATTTTTGAAAAATATATCAATGGATTTTTTTGTATTAGAAATATATAGTTATCATATAATATGAATTTTGAAAATATCAATAAGGTCATAACCGAAATTGCAAATTTGATGTCTCAAGGAATACAATTATCAGATCGATTAAACTGTGATCAAATTACTTCGGAGTTCGAAGAGATTGAATATGGCACCCACAGGAATAAATACATGCTACCTAGGTCGTACGCGTTTATTAAAAAGATCCAACATGCAATATATGATACTTTTAAATACGAAAATGATATAAGTAAGTTTGTCCCATTATTTACTATCATGGAAAGAATAAGGAAAGAACTGGGGCAGGAATACGAAATGAAGCGGACAGTCAATTCAAAAATTAAGAATATAAAAATGATTATTCAACAAAACGAAAATTCCCTTTCGGATACCAGGGCCGTATAAGTTGACTGTGTTAGGTATAAATACTTCAATGTTTCCCATAGACAGATGTTGCGAGTATACACAATGGACAGGTATGTGCGCTCATTTGTAAAGGCGGTTTTAGTCAATAGCGGTTGAAATCATATACTGGGGTTTATCAATGAACGCGTACTATAAGGAAGGAAATTTTCAAACTGAAAATATTTCACTGATTTGTTTTTTTATTATTGATTTTTGCCTGCCTGAGTCGGATCTTCTCATTAGAAATCACTGCATCGTACATTAATTGGAAATTGCTTTGCTGTTTTAATAATGGTAAACGAAGCATTAACGACTAGACTAGCGAGAAATAGATTAGTCGCGATCAAAAAGTATATACCCGTACGCGATTCAGTCAGAAGTGAACTACAAGCTAGACAGAGTTTTCAGACCGTTTTGCTGCAGGATCTGAATAATTGTTTAAACCCATCACCGCAACCACCGAGAGTTATTTTGGGAGAGACTATTGACGAACAGGATAGAACAAAGGCTATTCTCCCGTTATGAAACAGATAGCTGGAGATAAACAACAACCACAGGGTGATGTTGTTAAAAAAGCGAATGTATCTTTAATGAATAAATTTACTGAGGGAGCTAGAACACAAATACAACAATTAAAACAACAAGATTGTCACGCTTTTGGTAATTTTGCTACTAACAGCTATCCTTCAAGAAAGGATTTTTTAGCGGACAAGTATAAAGATAGTAAAATAACAAGAAATGACTGGGTTGATTGGTTATATAAAATAAACCAAAGGATTGATCGTTTAGATAAGAGCGAGATAGGGTATAAAGAATTTAAAAAAGAAATTAGTAATTATGATAAACAACAAATAGAAGAACGACAACAAGAAAGAAGGCGCCTAACACCAAGACAAACACGAAAACAGAAAAAACAAGAAGAATCTCAATGGGATACATCACTTGATGATAATGATTTAGAAAGAAGGGACAGATCACTGGATTAATTATCTCGCGAGCAAGGTGCAACTGGTACAACTGAAAAAGATGGAGATGGATATCAAAAGTTTAATTCAGGCAGTGGTTTAGTTAGTTGACCTGGTAATATTCTCAGCGATATAGCACGATTAGAAGTTCTCATATCAGGGAAACGAGCTGGAAATAACTCAACGGAAATAATTAATGAAGCAGCTGATATCTGTATGCGGTTATTTCAAGGCGGCATCATGAATAATGATGTATATCGAGAGTTCATTGACGAGTTAGCAAAAAATCCTAAGGATTTTTACGGTTACCACAGTGACTAATTTGATGACTTCGTCGAAAATCCTACGGATTTTGCGATTTGATAAATATCATTTAAATAAGAATGATCAAACACTACAACCATGATGAACCAACCAGCGTATACGTAGTAAATTCACGATTGCCTGTTTATAGCGCGTACTATGGTGATGGTCTCGGCGATACCATTGCAGGATTATTTTCAAGAATGGCTCCAAAAGTAGCGCCGCTGGCAAAACAATTATCAATGAAAGCCATTGATGTTATTCGTGGTAAGAATATTAGCGCTGTTGGAGATGTTGCCGGGAAAGCATTTTCCGCTGCAAAGGATAAACTAGTAACATTAGTTCGACGGCGAAGGAAACCATCATCGACTTCGTCACTGCCGTTACCATCTACAGCGGATATGCCTGCAAGTGTTAGTAAAATAATAAATAACGCAGTAGATTAGAAATTAGCATCCTTGGCGACCAACGATCAAAGCAACATCGCAAATATGATAGCGGGAAGTGGCTTAAAACCACGATGGGGTCGTCAACGACCACGATTTAGATCAACGAATATAAAATAAAATGTTCAAACGGACATCTGATACAGCTTTTGACATGGACGCCCCAGTTCGCAAGGATGATTCCGTACGCGATTATCAATACTATGCCTATAACGCAGTACAACCAGATAGTCGATCAAGAATTGAACTTCAAGTCTATGATACCACTAAATACTTTCTACCATGTGAAGCGTTGATCGAAGTAGAAGGAGAACTTGTAACAGCTGCTGATACTCCTGCTGTACCAGCACAGTATCCACTTGATACTCAAGTCGGTTTTGTCAATAATGGTATCATGGCGTTATTTTATAGTGCAATATATCTCATTGATGGAAGAGAGATTGAATCGATTGCAAGCGATATTGATGTGGCCACAACATTAATAGGGCTAGCAAGATATTTCGACGATTATACAAGATCGGCAGGTCCTTCTATAATGTTTGCAAAGGATGGTAAGGATAAGGCTGGAAAAAAACCATTTATTATAAGACAACCAAAAGATCGTGCTCTTAATTCTGCTAATGCTGATGTTGAGAATATGATTATAAACAATGATCCCGATTTCAATCAAGGAGCTGCAACACGCATGTCAATGTTGCATGGATCATTTTCATGCGCGATTCCACTGCATCATATATTTGGATTCTGCAGAAATGTCCGAAACGTTATCTATGGAGCTAAGCATACAGTAGTGCTCATGCGAAAGACTGATGATAATAATGCAATTTGTTGAATTCAAGCGGATCCTACACATCCAGAAAATGATTCCGGTAAAGTCATTTTAACAAAACTATCATTTTGGATGCCAGTAATGACTCCATCAAACACAACATAAAGTCGATTACTATCATTTATGGATCAAGGATGAAAATCATTACTAATTTGGTTAACAACAACAACATATACTAAACAATCAACTATTAATGGTATATTCACATGGAGCCTGGCATCACAACTAGGTGTTTCAGCTCCACGTCATATATTTATTGCGCTGCAGAATACGGCAAGAGTTGGTGATCAAACACGTAGCCATATGATATTTGATCAACTTGGTATTAGTGACGTCTCGCTGAGAATAAATGGCCAGCAAGAACCATCCGAGGATATACAACTTAATTACTGTGAAAACCATATTGCCCGCGTGTATCACCGTATGCTATCGTTTATGGGGCGCGATCAAAACGTTGATACTGGTCTACAAATATCACAATATGATTTTAAGAGCCTCTATCCGATATATTACTTTTCGTTGGAACATCTTGATTTAAAGAGACAGTCCGTCGTTGATATACACTTTAGAGCAACTGTAAATCGCATTATTATGGGTGCTGATGCTATTTTCCAATACAGAGCGGTTGCTGTCATTCTCAGCGACAAATCAATGCTACTCGAAGGTGTTGGTGGACGAATTAGAGTAGCTGATGCACCAGTCGAAAACATATAATAATTAGATCAATCTGGTATTGTATAATGTCATATAGTGTTGTTAGTGTTACATTGACTCCCGGTCAAATTAAAAAAAATTGCAATCAGAATCAGCTAAAAAATGTGGAACCACGATCACGCTAAAACACAATCAGATGTCTGGTGGTCAGAATAAATTGTCACTGACAACTCGTCAGATAAAACACTTCAGTGATGCTTTCAAAGATAAAAAAGGCGTTCAGATCACACTCTCTGCGGCTGCGATCAAAAACATGATAAAAACCGGCGGTATATTCCCGTTGTTAGCTGCGATTCCAGCGTTGATTGCGGCAGGGGCCCCAGCAGTGGCCGTTGGTACCGTGGCAGGAATGGCACTTAAGAAAGCTACCGCACGGGGGTATAAAAAAGGGAAAGGTCTAAGACTACCAGGAACACTGCATTCATGGTACAGCGGAAAGGGCCTGAGAATACCAGGAACGGTTTACTAGTTCGAGAACCTTCGCTTGTGGAATCTTCGATTCCCATATCAAATTTTGATTTACACGATGATGCTAGCGCACAAGCGATACAAATTTCAGAGCTTTCTTTATGAAGGATCAGTTGCCGGCACAACCAAACAGCGTTGAAACCGGTATCATTAATCTCGATAACAGCACCGGACCTGGAACCCACTGGGTTGCATACGCGATTGATCCACGTGTAATCATTTATTTCGATTCATATGGATTAGCACCGCCTAAATAATTCATGCTTTATATAAACCGCTTAAACACCCCTCGTTGGTATTCTACGCTACCAACACAACAAATGAATGACCCACCAATATAAGGCAACGAAGTATTAAAGGTCCTTGATGCTATTTCAACATCTGGGAAACAACCTCATCAGGTCGTAAATGAATATACTAGTAATCGCTGGAAATCAAAAGATTTCAAATCGAAGATTTTAGAGAGAGAAAGATATTTACAATAACATGATTGATATTTGGGGGAGATCTTTATCAGCGATGAAGAAACCCGAACCCGATGGCACTGCGACCGGTGATATGAAAAAAAAATCGAAGATGAAATGTCTGAGATGTTGAACTTAGCAACTGTTTATCACAATGAAATAGTCTTATTTCAAGATCGTCAGGATAAATTGAAAACGAGTAATGTTTCCCTTGATGATATTTTAGTTAACGCAACGCAACCGAAGACACAATCGCGTTGTTTTCCAATCAGGGTAAACTCAAACCTGTTGTACTTGTTTCAACGCTCACAGATAAATTAGCAACACTCGATAACAATTATTTATCCTCGGCGAATTCATTGAAATCACTCAATGATAAGTATGACGATCATATAAATACATTTACTGATTTACAAAAATCCATCATGGACAATATTGATAAACCCGTGTTAGAAGTTTTTGGTAATCCTCCAGTGACCACATCGAAGCTCACAGAGATAAAAACTTCTATGTTAGAGTTTACAACACTTCAATCCAGATATGAAGAACACGTAAAACAGTTTTAAATTTTTCGTAAAAACATCGTAAATTTCTTGGAACCACATTCGATAAACTCGACATAAGACTCCCAGATATTAAAAAAATCCATCGATGAGACGAAAAACTTCATCGAGGCAATCAAAAATGATGCAGCGAGGATGATAGCAATCATTGAAAAAGCAAATATTCCTCATGAGAAAACCAACAACGTAGTATATACGGTCCAAACACGGATGATTTGCGTGGACTCCTACAAACAATATATTAAGTATCATTGCTACCGTCAAGGGTATTTATCGATTAACACTAGTGACACCAACTCAATTTCATATATCATCGTCGAGTTCATCTGGGGTCAACAATACGATATCAGGTATAATGGTACCAATTGCGCAAGTCCAGGTCTCTAATACATATAGAAGCCTGGATGTTAGGTTCTCACTTTATCAGTACTGCATTTTTGGATAATTTAATTGCATTGAAGTTAATACATGTGTTCTTGTACATACATGGATAATATATTCGAGGAAATAAAAAGACCACACCTTATGTATATCATTAAGTTATCTCCCTTACACCAGACAACATTTTCAATAGATAAAAACCCACAATTTAAGTGCATGTGTAAAAAAATAAATAGAAGATTTGTGAGGAATCATATTAGCCCTTGGTCTTGATACAAATTGAACTAGAAGTACTTTAATAATTTCTCCCAGTAAAGTTTAAAAGTTTGAAAACTGATCAAACATGCTTTGTTTGGTTTATGTATTTGTTCTGCCTAAGAGAAGCCCATTATTGTTAATTTCTTATTTAGAAGAAATATAACTTCTATGCATCTATATTATCTACATTATTCACACTTTTATATTAGCTAGGAATGAACACAATGTCAACTGACATTTGGTGCCTGTAAGGGATGTTATAGCACAGGTGCCTTTGAATTGTATTTGCACCTATGGTCCACTGCCGCCATATATTTTCTAAGATAATGTTATCAAGCCCTCACTTCTCATTCTTCTCATTTGCTGTTTATGTCTCCTTTAATTCCATTATCATACGCTACATCTCCCATTTAGTTACACACTTTCCTCCTGTTTTTAAATCCATTGGACTCACTATACTCATTGTAAAACATGAGCCTTTTTCTGTATTTTAGTTCCCATTTTCACCCCCAAATCTAACATTACTACTTAGAAAGCTGTTACCAACTTGATTTAGTGTCAGATTGGCTTATTACATCAACTGTATTCACTGCACAAAGGAGAGAAGCTTTCTATTTGTATGCCAAAGAGGCTGGGTAGCTTGACCTTTGTGTGAGGACTGGGGGTTACTGACCTCATTCATATGCTGACACTGTAAAGTGTTCAAAGCTAAGACTTTATAATTAGATTGGGCCATGTCCACCTGTCCCTGTTGTTACTTTCTGTGTTCATGAAACAAATATAAGTCCTTTATTTTAGATCAAAAGGTCTCTATAAGAGTATAAATGGTACATGCTAACTAGTGCATTGACCTTTGACCTTACTATTAAACAATATGACATAATGTGATTTATCCCCTATCACCAAAGTGAAGTTCGATAAGTGCTAATATGAATAAAACACAACTCATAGTTTAAAGAATTCATTTTATTTGAAAAGATGAGTTTGATAGTGAAGCAAAGGTATGAAAACAAGAGTTCAGACAGCTCAGTAACATTTCTATACACAATCATATAAAACATAGCTTAGTACCTCATAAAATTGTTTTGACAAGCGAAACTAGGTACATGTGTTACTTATATAGTTTCGAGCTATTTCACAGATTATTGGAAAAATCAAGGTTTGCTATAGGTATAACGGTACCAGCAGCAGAGAGGGTGAGCCGGACAACTTTTCAAACAAAAATCGATTTTAACCGTCAAAACGGCAAATAGACCCTTCCTACGAAATTACATGTTTTAACCAAAACAAAAATAAAGTCTCTGTTTGGCAAATGGAGCCTTAGTGATTTTGTATGAAACACGGTGAATCCAGGTCTCAAAATGCCTCCATTGGGTAAAAAACACGATGGACACTCAAACAATCTTTTTAAGATGAAATTCGAAGAATTTTCACGACGAAAGTCCTTAGGACTTCACAAACAGACTAAATTGTAAAACCTCACCTTGTAGATCAATTAGATTATTGGACTGGTCAGTGAGTTTAAAATTGATTCTGGTTAGCGAATCATTATGACACCGCATATAGACTGGATTAACCGGAGACTCAATAATTATAAATCCTGGAGGAGCTGTTGCTGCAAATGAATATAAAATATATCCCTGCTGAGCTTCATTTGATCGTTCTAGATTTATTTGATAGCTTCCTTCGATAACATCACATACTAAATTGAGCGCTATCACCGATGAAATATTCACATTTTGAGGAGCAATATGCCTGCCGCCACCATCTGGGTCATTATTATGTTTGAGGATTTTTATTTCTGGTGATGTTGTTTTTTTTCCAGGTATCATGAATTATTTTAAAACCAATATCGATGGCATCATTGAGAGATTTTTGTAGTTCTGGTTCGTTATATCCTGGTAGATCGAATGTGGAAATATCATCACTGCGTATATTATACTTCTTTACAAATTCTATTTTCGTTTCAGGATTTCTGTCAAGGAATACCTCTTGCATGATTTGCACATTAAATGTTTCCATGTCACTGATGATTTTGTTACATGTTTCTACGACGCTGATAAATTCATCTCGGGTTAGAGTGCCGGATTTAAAAGATGGCAACAACAATGAAAAATCATTATTCATCGCTGTGAAATTTTCAGTGAATTTATCCTGTCGAGTTATAATATATTCAATACCTTGACTATCTATTTCAGTGAAAAAATTCAATTTGGTGTAATCGCTATAGCTTTTTACTGGATTATCAGATTTTATCCTGTCTGTGACATAATCAGATTTTTGTGGTTCAGGTGGTAAATTAACGGTTTCTCCCCGGGGTGGTAATTCAGGCCATCCTAGTACGGTTCTAATAGAACTCTGATAGATATCTACGACGTATCCCTCTGTGCTTATTTCAATGGCAGATGATAGCGTCGGCTCATGAACCGTTATAGCTATTTTTGATTCTTTTCCAGTAAACGATTTTATTCTACGCTGGAATTCAGCATTGATTTGTTCAATTTGGTATGATCCGGTTGGTATTGAAACGACGTTCCAGTCTGGGGTACCGTCGTCTTTATTCTTATACGAGAACACCAGTGAATTATTCGGTTGCTGACCACCAAATGATTTTGATCTGATATTAGGCCAACTGTGATACACTCGTAGTTTTGCTAACGCGATTTCCTTCAAGGGGACTGGGATAGGGAAATTCACACTGAATTCTGGATTCGTTGATGTTATTGAGATCATGCTTGTTTGTACTGGGTTTGTGTTCTCCACTATTCGTTGAAGTAATTCCTGCGGTGTTGTCATTATTTTTATACTGTTGTTGTATTTCTAATTTTGACATCGCGGAATCATAAATACTGACCATCGCTGAGAACTCACTATCTGATATAATTGTATCATCGAGCGATGACGATATCAACGAGGATAATTGCGAGTATGCAGTTGATACAACATGAAATTTAATCACGTAGTCTTGCCGTTTACTCTGGCTGCATGATGATATTTTTTTTTGTTACTATCGAAATTATTCCCGCGATTGTTGTTGCCGCGGATATGCAAATTGGAACAGCTATCAGGGCAATCATTGTTACCGAGGATAGTATAATATTAGCTCCGGTGATTACACCACTCACAGCGTACACGGTAACATCAACTGCTGTGATTCTTTGTTGGTATTTTATAATTTTCATTGCATACTCTTCAGTGAGAGTTTTGAGTTTCATTGAAAACTCTCTAGCCTGATCATATCGATATTGCGATGATGAAATCATTTTATTTCCAGATCAGTTTACGATTTCAATTGAAACCGTTATTTACTTAAATCCGCTACGAATTCCAAATACCACGTTGTTGAAACCCTAACCAAGTTTGTATCAGTAGATGTTATCGTGAACTTTTCAGTTGTATCCTTGTCGATGATCGTTGAAATCGTATTGTTGACCCCGGATGAACTCGACGATGAAATATTAAATTGAGTCGCTGTCACTAGTGTTAATCGATAAATACCTTTAACGGTTGCAGTGATATCTAATTTGTTGTTTGTAGGTATCCACGCAAATGATCCGTGTTGGATCGTGTATACTACGTTGGTGGTTTTCTCATGAGGAATTTTTGTTTTTTTAATGATTGTTATCATCCTCGTTACATCACCTTTGATTGCTTCGATGAAGTTTTTCGTCTCATCGATGGATTTTTTAATATCAGGGAGTTTTATTTCAATTTTATCCGACGTGGTTCCATTAAATTTATCCACGATGTTTCTACGAAAATTTGAAAACTGTTTTCCGTGTTCTTCAGTTTTAGATTGAAGTGTTGCTAGTTCCAACACAGAATTTTTTAACTCATCGTTGAGAGTTTTTAATCTATCTGTAATCGTCGAAATAAGTACACCCTGTTTTAGTTTACCCTGATCGGAAAATAACGCGATAGTATCCTCGATTGCGTTTCGTTGTTTAACCAAAATATCATCCAACGACACATTACTAGTTTTCAATTTACCCTGACGATCTTGAAATACAACTATTTCATTAGGATCAACACTTGCTAGGTTCAACGTCTCAGCTATTTCATCTTCGATTATTTTTTTTATATCATCGGTTGCAGTGCCATCGGCACCGGGTTTCTTCAGTGTTGATAAAGATCTCCCCCAAATATCAATCATTGTTATTGTAAAACTCTTTCTCTCTCTAAAATCTTCGATTTGAAATCTTTTGAGTTCCAGCGATTACTGGTGTATTCATTTACGACAACATGTGGTGGTTTTCCCCTTGGGTTACCCAAGGAGTTAGAAATAGCATCAAGGACATTTAATACTTCGCTGCCGCATATTGGTGGGTCATTGATTTGTTGTGTTGGTAGCGTAGAATACCAAGTTTTCATTGGAAAAGTCTTTAAGCGATTTATATAACGCACAAATTCCTTCAGCGGCGCTAATCCATATGAATCGAAATAAACAATCCCACGTGGATCAAAAGCGTATGCAACCCAGTGACTTCCAGGTCCGGTGCTGTTATCGAGATTAATAATACCGGTTTCAACGCTGTTGGGTTGTGCCGGCAATTGATCTTTCATAAAGACACCTCTGAAGTTTTTTAACGCTAGGATTTTAGCAGCATCGAGTAAATCAAAATTGGACACAGGAACCATCGGTTCCTCAATCGAAGGTTTGGAAATCGAAGATTTCTGAGTTAGTAAACGGGTCCTAGTCTTAGACCCTTTCCGCTGTACCATGAATACGGGGTTCCTGGTAGTCTTAGACCCTTTCCCTTTTTTTATATCCCTGTCCAGTTGCCTTCTTTAGTGCCATTCCTGCTGCAGTACCAACGGCTCCTAACGCCGCTGCTTTAGCCACCGCTGGGGCTGCTGCTGCAATCAAGGCCGGAATATCAGCTAACAACGGGAATAACCCAATACCGCCGGTTTTAATCATATTTTTGATAGCAGCTGCAGAGAAAGTGATCTGAACGCCTTTTTTATCCTTGAAGGCATCATTGAAGTGTTTTACTTGACGAGTTGTCAGCAATAATTTATTTGCACCGCCATTCATTTGATTAGGTTTCAGCGTGATAGTGGTTTCACATTTTTTAGCTGATTCCGATTACAATTTTTTGACTTGACCAGGAGTTAACGCAGCACTAATAACACTATACGACATTATATATAATAGATTGATTCTAAATCGCCGATCGAGAAAATCGTTTACAATTTCAATCATAGATTTTCTGAATCTGAAAATCAAAGATTTTCCAGAGATTCCAATCATAGATGTTCCACTGGCGCATCTACCACTCTCATTCTTCCGCCAACACCTTCGAGTAGCATTGATTTATCGCTGAGAATGACAGCAACTGCTCTATAAGTACCACGAAGCAGAGTAGCTCTAAAATGTATATCAACAACGGACTGTCTTGTTAAATCAAG
Source organism: Unio pictorum (assembly GCA_030141615.1). Classification (NCBI taxonomy): domain Eukaryota; kingdom Metazoa; phylum Mollusca; class Bivalvia; order Unionida; family Unionidae; genus Unio; species Unio pictorum. The sequence goes on from JARLTB010000224.1 coordinate 2,239,473, forward strand.
ATGTTCCAACGGAAAATAATAGATCTGATATAAATTCTTAAAATCATATTGTGATATTTGCAGACTTGTATCGACATTTTGATCGCGTGCAATAAATGACAACAACCGATGATACACGCGAGCAATATGATTTTCTGTGTAATTAAGTTGTACATCTTCGGATGGTTCCTGCTGGCCGTTTATTCTCAGTGAGACGTCTTTAACACCTAATGGATCAAATACCATATGGCTGGAGAGTTGATTGCCAACTCGTGCGTTATCCTGTAACGCCATAAATATATGACGTGGCGCAGCAGTGCCTTGTTTTGAAGCTATGTTCCACGTGAATAACCCGTTAATATTTGATTGTTTAACAACTGTACTTACCGTTAGCCAACTTAGTAATGATTTTCCTCCTTGGTCCATAAATGATAGTAATCGTTTTTCTACAGTAATTGATGGAGTCAACACTGGCATCCACAATGATATTTTTGTTAAAATGACTTTACCGGCATCAGCATTTGGATTTTCAGCATCTGCTGGAATCCTCCAAATTGCGTCATTATCATCACTCTTTCGCACGAGTGCTACTCTATGCTTCGCCCCGTAGATAACTTTTCGTACATTTCTACAGAATCCAAATATATGATGCAGTGGAATCGCGCATGAAAATGATTTACGCCGCCCTTCCAACATTAATATACGCGTTGAAGCTCCTAGATTGAAATTCTCATTAGTACTTATAACTACAGCCTCGACATCAGCATCATCATTAGCAGCACTGACTTTTTTTTGGTCGTCTGAAAACAAATTGATTTCCTCCAGCGGTATTTTTAACATCTTTTGCAAATATATGACGTGGCGCAGCAGTGCCTTGTTTTTGAAGCTATGTTCCACGTGAATAACCCGTTAATATTTGATTGTTTAACATCTGTACTTACCGTTAGCCAACTTAGTAATGATTTTCCTCCTTGGTCCATAAATGATAGTAATCGTTCTTCTACAGTAATTGATGGAGTCAACACTGGCATCCACAATGATATTTTTGTTAAAATGACTTTACCGGCATCAGCATTTGGATTTGCAGCATCTGCTGGAATCCTCCAAATTGCGTCATTATCATCACTCTTTCGCACGAGTGCTACTGTATGCTTCGCCCCGTAGATAACTTTTCGTACATTTCTACAGAACCCAAATATATGATGCAGTGGAATCGCGCATGAAAATGATTTACGCCGCCCTTCCAACATTAATATACGCGTTGCAGCTCCTAGATTGAAATTCTCATTAGTACTTATAACTACAGCCTCGACATCAGCATCATCATTAACAGCACTGACTTTATTTGGTCGTCTGAAAACAAATTGATTTCCTCCAGCGGTATTTTTAACATCTTTTGCAAACATCATAGAAGGTCCTGCTGATCTTGTATAATCATCAGAATATCTCGCTAACCCGATTATTGTTGTAGCCACATCAACATTGTCATCTATCGACTCAATTTCTTTTCCAGCAATGAGATATCCAGCACTCTCAAATAGCGCCATGATACCATTATTGACAAACCCGACTTGAGTACCAACTGGATACGGTGCTGGTACAGCAGGAGTATCAGCAGCTGTTACAAGTTCTCCTTCTACTTCAATAAACGCTTCAGCGGGTAGAACGTATTTACTGGTATCATGAACTTGAAGTTCAATTCTTGATCGACTATTTGAGTCTATTGCATGATAGGCGTTATATTGATAATCGCGTACAGAATCATCCTTGCGCACTGGGGCGTCTATATCAAATGCTGGATCAGGTGACCTTTTGAACATTTTATTATATATCCATTGATCTAAATCGTGACAATTCTTCGAATTTCAACAATGATTTTCACCGTCGTGGTTGTAAGCCACTTCCTGCTATCATATTTGCGATGTTGCTTTGGTCGGGAGTCATCAATGACTCTAGTTTTTGATCTACTGCGTTATTTATAATTTTACTAACACTCGCAGCATCTCTGCTGTAGATGGCAGTGGTACCGGTTTCTTTCTTCGTGATTTCACTAGCGCTGTTTATTTATTCTTCGCGGCTGAAAACGCTTTCCCGGCAAGATCTCCAACAGCACTAATACCCTTATCACGAATAACATCAATTGCTTTCATTCCTAATTGTTTAGCTAACGGCATCACTTTTGGGGCCATTCTTGCAAATAACCCCGCAATTGTATCACCGAAACCACCACCATAATACGCGCTATAAACTGGAAACCGTGAATTAACTACATACACGCTAGTTGGTTTATCATGATTGTAGTGTATGATCATTATTTGAAATTGTAAACAATTTTTCAATGATAAATCACTAGCGTTTTCAGTCATTATGATACCCACTTTCCACTAACTCGCCAATGAAATCTCGATATGTGCTGATATCCATGATACCACCTTGAAATAACCGTCTACATATATCAGCTGCTTCATTAATTATTTCCGGTGAGTTATTTCCAGCTCGTTTCCCTCCGATGAGAACCTCGTGATATATCACTGATAACACTACCAGGACAGTTTCCAACTAGACCACTCCCCAGAAATTCCTTCTCATCGTATGGCTGTCTTATTTAGAGTTGAAATTTTCTCTTAAAGTCTCTGTTTTTCATTCGTCCTTCTATCTAAACCTCCAGTATTTATTTCATACACTATATCAGCCCATTCATTATGTGACATTCTATAATCCGTATAATTGTCCGTGAAAAACTTCTCTTGTGAACCATAGCTGTTAGCATCAAATTCACCTACATTGTCTATATCCTCATTGAGAATTAGTTGTTTAGCTTTATCGGTAAATAGATCCGCTAATTTCTTTGATTTAGGTGGTCCACTAACTAGTCGTTGTTGATCTTCCTGAAATTCTTCAAATTGTCGTTCTGAAGCGGTTGATATATCCTGAGGAAGTGTTTTTAATGATTTTTTTGTTTGTTTAGTTCTTTTGCTATTTTTTATAACACAGGGAGAAAAGACTCTTCTTGTTTAGAAATTGCTGATGTTACATCATCAGTTGCGCTAATTATCGGTTTAAATAACTGTTGTGTATCAGTAGAAAAGTCAGTCTGAAGACTCTGTCTAGCTTGCAGTTTATTCCTTACAGAGTCGCGAATTGGTATAAATCTCTTAATTGCATTTAGTCTCTCACGAGCCAATCTAGTTGTTAATGCTTCATTGACCATTATTTCAAATTTCAAACAATTGTTCAATTCTTAAACAATTTTCCCGAAAATCGACCTAACAGACAAAGTTAAAGGTCTATCGATTTTTTATTCAGTGTGTGAAATATTTTTTATTCACTGTGAAATTATCGATTTTTTATTCAGTGTGTGAAATATTTTTTTATTGCTGTGAAATATTTTTATTTTTTATTCAGTGTGAAATATTTTTTATTCAGTGTGAAATATTTTTATTTTTTATTCAGTGTGAAATATTTTTATTTTTTATTCAGTGTGAAATATTTTTTATTCAGTGTGAAATATTTTTTATTGCTGTGAAATTATCGATATTTTATTGCTGTGAAATATTTTTATTTTTTATTCAGTGTGAAATATTTTTTATTGCTGTGAAATATTTTTATTTTTTATTCAGTGTGAAATATTTTGTATTGCTGTGAAATATTTTTATTTTTTATTCAGTGTGAAATATTTTTTATTGCTGTGAAATATTTTTATTTTTTATTCAGTGTGAAATATTTTTTATTCAGTGAAATATTTTTTATTCAGTGTGAAATATTTTTGTGTGAAATATATTTTATTGCTCTATGAAATATTTTTTATTCATTGTGAAATATTTTTCCTTTTTATTGAGTGTGAAATATTTTTATTTTTTTCAGTGTGAAATATTTTTTATTAAATGTAAAATATTTTTTATTCAGTGTGAAATATTTTTTATTGCTGTGTGTGAAATATTTTTTATTGCTGTGTGAAATATTTTTTATTAAGTGTGAAATATTTTTAATTTTTATTGTGAAATATTTTGTATTGCTGTGTGAAATATTTTTTTTTATTCAGTGTGAAATGTGAAATATTTTTTATTCACTGTGTGAAGTATTTTTTATTCACTGTGTGAAATATTTTTTTATTGCTGTGAAATGTGAAATATTTTTATTCAGTGTGAAATATTTTTTATTCAGTGTGAAATATTTTTTATTCAGTGTGAAATATTTTTTATTGCTGTGAAATTATCGATTTTTTTATTCAGTGTGTGAAATATTTTTATTGCTGTGTGAAATATTTTTTATTCGCTGTGTGAAATATTTTTTTTTTATTCAGTGTGAAATATTTTGTATTCAGTGTGAAATATTTTTTATTCAGTGTGAAATATTTTTTATTCAGTGTTTTTAATGCATTTTCACTGATTTTTTGACAGTTTTTGGTGGTTTTCCTTTGAGATTTTACGGTCAAGTAGTCGATTTTGCATGAAAATTCTTGTAGTCGCATATTTCTTTGGTAACATATACTTGTTAGTGTTAACACCATACTCTATATCCTGAAAGTCAGACATAATTTGATCAGGATTTAAACCATCTAATAGTTTAATATCCTGACTTTTCAATTTTGAAATTTCAGCAATAATGCTATTCATGTTTTCAGAATTCATATTCTATAACAATTATATACTTCTAAATGAAAAATATGGCGCATCAGACATAAATGAATTGAATTTTTTGTCCGGTCTTTTTTTAAATCGCCGTCTTGGTTATTCCCTCTGCAACGAGTCGTACCGAGGGCATACAAATGTATGCTGGCTTCATTCATTGATTGAAATATTTTTACTTCGTTATTTGTTGCATTAAAAGATTTTACGGGTCTCTTCCCAACTGTTTTGCAACTGCCAGTCTTTCCTCGTTTCAAATTCTCACTTTGTGTAACAGCTTGCAGATTTGATAAAGAATTGTTCTTTGGATTAGAATCAATGTTATCAATAACAAAACCATCTTTGATCAATCCATTGTGTCATTCATACACGAAACGATGATTAAGATATCTCTTCTTTCCAGCGCAAAACACCAAATACCCCACACCATTGTCAAAACCGACTGGTTTCTTCAATCTACGGTTTCTTACAACACAATCACTGGATGCTTTATAATTTGTAATCACAGGGTGTGGTCTGAATTCTTGGATCATTTGTATACAACTACTATTTGTCTAATTCAGTGTTTGGTCTAATAATAAATCTTTCGATATAGTCTTGAGGAGTTCTTATGATTTTATCCTTGATACTGACTCTGTCAGGGACACAGTCAGTGTCAGAATTTTTGATGGAATTTTTTTATTCTTTTGTCATAATAACGCTTCAACTCCCTGTACCGTTTGCCACCACAATTTAGACACAACTGCGATTTTCCCCTAACCCCAACCCCACATCGAATACAAGATAACGGACCAAGGCTTTCACGTCGAAAACTTTGCATATGATACCCACATAATTCATTTCTGCATGATTTGTTACAAGGAGTCACTGATCCAATCATGAGCCATTTGCAATTCATTATATATAAATCTTTCATTTAAATGCTTGTTTTAATTATAGTATGAAGGAGTTTGAGAGATTATCAAAAATTACGCCTTGGAAAAATGCTAAATTCAATCTTGATAGAGTTTCTGATACACCAAAGAATAGAATTCTTGATAGAACCATGATTAGTAAAATCAGAGATTGTTTTAATTAATTCAAGCGTGATGGAGCATCTCATTGTTGGTCAGCATTTCGAATTGTACCTAACATCAATTGCTACCATGAATGATGAAAAAGCAGCAGTGATAATCTCACATCTTGGGCGAAAAAGATATTTTTGTAGAATCAAATTCATTATCCGTGACGACACTGGAGATTGGATCATCAGGGATAAATACCAACCAATTCTCAAGGATAAAAAAACTATCACTGTGAATCAAGATTCCAAACCAGGAATTTTGACTGGAATTGACAAACCATACTACGAGAGATCTTATCCTGTAACAGCAGTTGTTTATGGAATATATCCGTTAAATGACAAACCTGATATTGCAAAACTAGCACCAATGAAATATTCGTCATCAGTGGCTTTGCCACTCAATTGTGTAGCAGAACGAATAATAGAACACTTCACAAATGCATCCCGGGGAAATAAATTGACTGATCTAAGACGAAAAAAATAATCTAATGGGAATTAACGGTGAAACAGCATGGAGCAACAATTCAGGATATAGTTAAATTAGAAACATCATTGAGATTTCCAATATCAGTAACGACAATAACCGGAGAAGTATTAAAAGAACCGAAATATCAATCAAAAAAAGGAACGCCAATACAAATTATTGATCATAACGAACACGCGTGGTCATCTGCAGTAACAATATTCCCACGGGATAGAACTGTAAAATATATACCCCAAATTGGAGAGTGTTTCTCCGAGCAGAAATTATTTGATGCTATTTACAATTTGAGTAAAAACGATCCTGTGTCGATGTGGCTATTTCATAGTGCTGCAGACGATGAATGTGGACTCGATCAGTTTGTAAGACCCAACGGAGAATTGTACCGTACTGAAGAGCTGCATAATCAAATGAAAATACTAGCTAGTGAGTTTTCTCCAGAGGGAATCGAAGATCAATTACTAACAAACTGTTGTACACTTCCATCGGTTGCAGCACATTTTGCTAGGAAGAAAAACGCGTGGAAACCAACGCGAAGTGAGTTTCTATCAGATGTCAGATTGAGCTGTCTTGCCATGGTGGATTATGGAATACAAAATATGACGCTGAAACCGTTATTTCCGTTGATATGATTGCGTGTTATCCAGGGAGTTTTCTCTGGTATGGAGAATGTAGCGAATACTTCAAACGATTTGGACACCCCACACACGAAATGACTCGTGTTGCGATTAATGGTCCGCTGCCACATTTTCATTTAACCGGATTCGCTCGTGTAGTATCATTTGAATTGGCTACAGGACTTCATCCGTGTAGTTATCTTTGGATTGGTAGACACATGTCTGAAAGACACTGGATGCCAATAGTGCTATTGAGATATATGATTGATTGTGGGATGTTACAATCGTTAATTGTCAGTGAAGCGATTATATCCTATCGAGCACAGAAATCAGTCTGGTTACCACAACCTGATATAGAAAAAATAATTAGCGAACAGCGAAAACTGTTTCCAAATTTCAACGAAGAAGAAATTGTAAATTAGTCCAAGCAGTTATTTGAGATCAGAAACAGAGAAGCAAAAGATCTTGGACGAAGAATAATTGGTAAATTTAATCAGGGTGAAAAATACGACAATACAAGATATTCTTCACGGTTGATTATAGACAACGCTGAATACGATTTCGCAATCGCTGATCTAACGAATAAAGGCATATATGTCAATCGTAAAGACGCATTTCTGTCCGATGGAACCAAATTAGGTACAATTGTTACCTACAACGATGGATACAATCGGCAGTATACACATTTGAGAGCTTCTGTGCTCGCATATGCTTCTATCAATTTATTTTCGAAAATAAATAACTTTCCTAACACCGCAGTTAGAGTCGCCACTGACTCATTTTACATAAACAGCGATGTGGCTGAATTCATAAATTCTAACGAGAGTTTGGGATCATGGAGAATTAAGTGGGAAATGCTTCATGATTATATTCAATCAGCAGATGTTACGGTTGAAAATAATTATCGGAATATCTTTGAGATTCAATCAGAATTTTCTAATGCACCATCGATATCTGATCCAATCTGTAGATATAAAACAGTTTATTTAAACGGCTGTGGTGGATCAGGAAAGACGACTCGTGCAATTGAATTATTCCGTGGGAAAAATCCAAACATGATTGTGTTAACACCAACTCACAGACTTGCAAGAGAGAGGGGTAAATGCCTGTACTTATCACAGTTTCTTTCGATGGAAAGGAGATAAGTGGACTCCTGAGCGTATGGGCGAGAAATTTATTCCTGAAATCATGATTTGGGATGAAATATGCACAGTATCATTAGATGTATTACAAATATTTCTCGAGTGGTTGTTATTGAAAAATACAAAAGTCGTCATGTGCGGTGATCACGGCCAACCACTACCATTTGTCGGTGCATCCCCACATGAATGGCTAAAGGGTTTTGTAGACTATTATGAAGAAATTAACACTGATTATAGATCACTTGATGAACAATTACGAGAATTCAAAGCGCTAATTAGATTACAACCGGATAGAATCCAGTGTGAAATAGCGCGTGAAATAATTTCAGAAACTCCAATGAATGATTTCTGGGAAACATGAAGACCAAATGATTTGATAATTGCAAGTACAAAAATAGTCAGAGACACACTTCAGATGAAGTTATTTGAATTGCATAAAGAAAAATTTACAACACTTCCAGTACCCCTTTGTTATAGGCCATCGGATACACGAAAACAGAATATAGAAGTTGATATTCCAGGAAAAAGTGAAAAACAAATTCTCGTATTAAATGACATTGTGCTGGTCGATATCAGCGTCGTTGAAGATGCATTGCGTGCTAATAAATCCCCGTGGACGCTAGGTTACGCAGCAACAATACATTCTTCACAGGGATTGACAATATCAAATACAATTGTTTGGATGGTGGATAATCACATCGAATGGTCAAATTTAGTCTATCTTGCAGTATCCAGAATACGAAGAATAAATCAGCTTCGAAGAGTTGTCATTGAAAATCCTACGGATTTTGGCTAGTTAAGACCCCGCGGTGGTAATTGAGTATCCTCGGGTATCACTTGCAGTTGTTGTCGAGTAAATCCTCGTTGAGGGGCAGTTGAATCCAGTCTATAGATTGCTGGTCTAGAAACGCTAGCGTTTCCACCCGTAGATCGTGTTATACTAGATATCTTGTGTGCAGTAACACTCCAAATAGGATCAGTAGCCCTTTTTCTGCCACCTTTAAGCTCTCCTGGTTTGTATAAATACCTAACAGTGATATTACTACCAAGAATTGGTTGGGAAATGCTAGAATCCTCTTGTGAGAGTTTTAGTATAGACTTCTTTTTAATCTCGTTGATAGGTTTCATGTTGATTGTTCTAGTAATCTCATTATTCAGTGCGGTAATCACAGCTGGTAATCTTTTAACCCATTCACGGGATCGCTTTTCTTGGATGAATTCTTTGGCGTATTGATATCCAAATAACCGCTCTGCAAGAGTCCGATTAAATCGTTCTACAATTGCCTGATCGCGATGTAGCGCAGTATGTCATCGTCTGATGGTGACATTATGATGCTTCATTGTTGATAACACTGCACCCTGAAATTCCTTGCCAGGATCAACTTGTAATAGATTTGGCCAGCGCAGATGATCCCTTCGATAAATCCTTTCAAATGCAGAAGGAACTTTAGGTGATAATTTGTTTTAAGCGGCTGGGCTTGTTTGTATCGACTTGCAACATCAACTACGGTTAACGCGTATTTGTAACCACCATCATGTGGCAGAAATAGTATATCAGCTTGATGAACTTCATTAGGAACGGTCACATCAAAATGCGAGTAGTGAATTTGTTTAGGCGGTGGTAGATAAATTTGCCATATAGCCTGTTTGGATAACCAATTAGCCGCAGTGGTTTTTTTCACTTTTGCAGCGCTAGCGAGTTTATTGATTGCTGCCTTGCCTCTCCAGTATCCACTCGGAGAATAATAAATAGATTCCATGTTGTTATTAATTACCAGCACCTAACATCAATTTACTTTTCATTGCCGATTTTATCAAAAATGAAGCCAATTTTTCTTTGAAAGATTTATCATGAAGAGCATTTAACGCATTAATTAATTTCACATCTGCTAGATGTCTATGCTGCAAATTGCTGCTTTTATAAGCAGCATCATGAACGTGACACGCCTTATCAATGGCGTTTCTTGGTTCTTCACCGGGTTTGGGGTGGTTATGATTATTGAGTCTGATATCAAGTCTTGTTCCTGGTCCACAATGACTACACCCTGGAAGGTGTTTTTCTAATGGATACTTTGCCCATGGGGTTCCAGGGAATTTAGTTAGCTTGGCTGCAATATCACTTCCTCGTTTTTTTTTAAAGGTTCCTTGGGTTTACCAAGGGAAACAAATCTAAATTTCTTTGTACTACATTGTACGCATTTACCAGAAAGCGCTGATCGGTTATTTTTAGTTGTAATCGTCGTCAAGTCATCTGTGCCAGTACGCACCCTACATTTCACACAATATAGATCCATAATTTATATATAACAGCATGAATGTAATTGATTATTCAGCTACCCGACGACGGGAACCTATTAAACACCATGAAATGTTGCCGAATTCAATTAGAATGATTATAATCGGACCATCTGGAAGCGGCAAGACACAACTGATACTTAATTTGATAACGAGATGGATGAAATGGAACAAATTGTATTTAATAGCCCCGAGAGTAGACGATCAGCGATGCTATGAAGTGCTAAAGGATTTTAACGAGAAAGCAAAAGAATTTCAAATCGATGATGATATCATTGAATTTATTACTGATATCAACGATGCACCGAGCATTGATTCCATCGACGGAAGTATTAACAATTTAGTCGTATATGACGATGTGATGTTAGATAATCAAAAAAAATCCTGCTAGGATATTTTCCAGAGGCAGGCATAAAAGCACTGATGTGATATATGTCACTCAACTATACACACAAATACCAAAAGTGATTCGCGATAATTGCAATTTATTGTGTGTATTTAATGGAGTTGACACACATACTCTTAGAAATATTTGGCAAACTTGGTGCTGCGGTGATACGGATCATAATCGATTTTGAAATTTCTTTAGTCACGCTCAGTCAATACCACACGGATTTGTGACGATAAATTTATCAGCCCCGAGGACACGATATCGTTTCGGACTTGATAAAATATTCGGTTGAAATCATAGGGGGTGAGTGTCCATCGTGTTTTTTACCCAATGGAGGCATTTCGAGGCCTGGATTCACCGTGTTTCAGACAAAATCACTACGGCTCCATTTGCCAAACAGAGACTTTCTTTTTTTTTTGGTTAAAACATGAAATTTCGTAGAAGGGTCTATTTGCCGTTTTGACGGTTAAAATCGATTTTTGTTTGAAAAGTTGTCCGGCTCACCCTCTCTGCTGCTGTACCAATTGCGCAAGTCTATCTGGGAGGAGCTTAAGGAGTATGGTCGATTGCATTCAGAAATAAACAACAACACACTAACTCCATTAAAGATTCCATCAAAGATTCCATCAATGTCTCTGACTGTGTCAGCGTCAGGTATAAAATCATTAGAACACCTCAGGACTAATTGATCTATTCTCAAATAATAATTAAACCAAATAATTAATTACAGAAAAACTATATAGTATATAAATGAACCAAGAATTTCAACTACATCCCGTGATCATCGATTATGAAGCATCACGTGATGGTATTGTCAGACACCGCAGACTGAAGAAACCATTAGGGTATGATAATGGTCTTGGATATCTTATGTTTGGTGCTGGAGGCAAAAAATATCTCAACCACCGGATAATATATGAATGTTACAATGGATTGATCAAAGATGGTTTTGTAGCTGATCATATTGATTCTAATCCTAAGAACAATTCTTTATCGAATCTACAGTCTATTACTCAGAGTGAAAACACCAAACGAGGAGGGGCTGGAAAACACTCAAAACATGCGAAACCTATAATATCACTTAATACAGCAACTAACGAAGAAAGAGTATCTAAATTAATGAATGAAGCCAGTAGGTATTTTGATATTTGCGAACTTTCGGTACGAAATGTAGCAGAACGAATATATCAATCTGCTTTTTCTTAAAAAACATAAAAATAGAATTCAATTCGTATATACCTGAATTATTATATGTAGCATTAAGTGGAATAACTCGTGTGGGCTCGTGTATACGGTTTATGAAACAGAGTTACGGATAACTAGTGTGGGATTGTTATATTTTTTGAAACAGATAACTGTCACTTGATCTCAATGGGATTTTTTGATGACTCATGGTCTAACTGAATGGCTTTTTTGTGTAGTTTTATACACCATCCGTTAAACCCTTCACATGATACACTTATATTATATTCAGAATTATAGACTTGTAGATTACGAATACTAGTGTATTCCATAAACGGTTGGGATCTCGTCCTGGGGCCCATCGTTCGAATCTCGTGGCAGGCATTATTGTCGACGGTACCGATCGGAAGGTTTTTCTATATATAATTGGGGCTTTACGCCATTCTAAATTCAACCGTGAAACCACCATATGTCATTAACCGTCACAAGGTGTGAATGTGTTTTTGCATTCAACCCGGGGTGATTTTGTTGGGGGTATGGTGGTTTCAGTTGAAAGTAGAACAGCCCCATATGTGTATGTACCGTCCCATTTCATATATCAGCATTGTAAATACTTGTAAATATGTAAATAAGTAAATACTTGTAAATATGTAAATTGTATATATCTATATATCTATATGTAAATGTGACGTCCATTCAGCAAGCATACCTTCTTGCGGTTCTAACCCGTTATTTGACGAGTCAGATCCCCCTATCGGAGACTATGCTTCGTGGTACCTCTAGGCCTCTCAGATGTGAATAACACCTGAGGGGTTCCAAATGGGGATGTGTTGTCTTATAATTGTAACATCTGATCCTCTCAGATGTGAATAACACCTGAGAGGTTCCAAATGGGGTTTTTCATGTATAACACCTTAGAGCTAATGGAGTTCATCATATCATATCATATATAATAATATCAAAACTTGCATAATATACTTAAGAGCAATAAGATGTGAATAACACCTTAGAGCGAATGCAAGTCATCATATCATACGAAAACGGGTCAAAATTGACCCCTACTTTTTATTAGATATATAAAATATATTAGATATATAATATTTCATATAATTAATTTCGAAACTATGAATGTCATTATAATTGAGATTTCAAATTTGAAAAATCGAGGAATACAATTATCAGATCCATTCGATTATAATCAGATTCTCTCTGAATTTCATGATCTTGATGATAGCGCCCAGAATAATAGGTATGTCCTTCCAAGGCAGAACGGGTTGATCAAACGAATTCAGCACGCGCTAAATGACTCACTTGCATTGTGTAACGACATCAACAACTTTATCCCGCTATTCACTGCGGTTGAAAAGGTCAGAAGTGAATTTGGTAAACAATGTGAAATCAAACGCACAATAACTAAAAAATCAAAACAATAAGAGAAATTATCAGACAATATGAAAATCCTCCTTTGGTTGCCTCAACACAGTGAAAAATCTCTCCAAGGATTAATTGACACTCGAAACACAAACATGTACAATACCCATACCTGTTTGCAAGTATGAATAATTCACAATTCTATGGGCCCAGTGATTAAATCACCCAGATAACTAATTCTATAGCCACGTATGCTTAGTCACGCAGAACAGAAACTCTATAATACCTTTCCATGTTGTGCATTATCACCAACGCGGAAATAATGAAACACTGTAGTGAAATTCAAAAAGAATTTCGGAGTGGGTGGGAATTCATGGATTTTATTTTATTTGTTAATTGCTGAAATATTTTCAGGGATTTATTTTTTTATATTGATTTTTGGTCATTTTTCTGGTGTTTTATACAATCCGTCGACAAGATTTCATGAAAATCGAGGGAGAAAACCTTAGGAATTCATTTAGAGAAAATCGATTTTAATGAAATTTAAATCCTTGTGAGGCAAATTTTATGGTTTTTTCATCGTGATCTTCAAATCGTAGATGCTTTTTTCATTGATTTTGTACTGTTTTTGGCTAATCTGTCGACATAATATCATGAAAATCGATTTTCTCTAAGTGAATTCTTTGGGTTGTTGCCTTCGATTTTTATGACAAAAATGAAACGCGTAGCTATCAGTGGATTTGCGTTTGCAATTTATATCGTATATTAATTTACAATGGTAGGTGAAGCCCTATGAACTAGACCAGTCCGCAGGAGATTAGCTGCGATTAAGAGATTTATTCCGGTTCGTGATTCCGTTCGAAATAAGTTAAAAGCAAGACTAGAATTTCAAACCGACTTTAGAACGGGTACTGAACAATTATTCAAACCAATAACCACTGCTGCTAAGGAGGATATTATTGATACTGTACCAGTACTTGAAAAAATAGCAAAGGAAACTGAAAAGAAAACAAAACATCAGCGCTGTTACAAAAACCCGCTCCTGGTCCAAAAAAAACAAGGAAAAAATAGTAGAGGAATTACGTAATCGACTTAATGAGGAGTTGTTAGCAGCAATTGATAAGACTGATCCAGCAGAAATTCCTGCGCTTGTTGTTACGACTTATGAAAACAGGAAAAAGGTTTGAGATTATTGGAGTCTGATAATAAACAATCATTGTATATGCCACCTGATGATGATGAATTTAATGATGAACGTTTTAGACATTTACAAGATCAGGAAAAGGATACACATGGTGCAACTGGTACAACTGAAAACTTCGCAGGTGGATATCCAAGAGGGGTTTCAGAGAGTGGTCTAGTTCGTTGTCCTAATAATATTCTCGGGATATTTCACGATTAGAAATTCTCGTAGAAGGGAAACGAGCTAGAAATATCTCACCGGAAATAATTAATGAGGCAGCTAATATCTGCATACGACTATTTGAGGGCGGTATCATCGATATTGGTGTATATCGAGAATTTATTGATGAGCTAGCGGATGGATATCACATTGATTAAATTACCACATTAGATAAATGTCATTTAAATAAGATGATCATACACAACAACCACAATAAACCAACCATGACTTACGTAGTAAACTCACGATTGCCTGTTTATAGAGCGTGCTATGGAGATGGTCTCGGCAATACCATTGCAGGGTTTTTTACAAGAATATCTCCGAAAATAGCACCAATTGCAAAACAATTATCAATGAAAGCTATTGATGTTATTCGTGATAAGGGTATTAGCGATGTTGGTGATGTTGCCGGGAAAGAATTTTCCGCGGCTAAAGAAAAACTACTAGCGTTAGTTCGGCGAGGAAAGACACTGGCGGGACCACTACCATCTACGGAAATTATTCCTGCAAGTATTAGCAAAATAATAAACAACGCGGTGGAGCAGAATATAGCATCACGGATAAACGAAGGATATGACACTCAGGAAAATATTACTGCAAATATGATAGCGGGAAGTGGTTTGAAATCGCGATTTAGATCAAGAAATTCAAATCGGCTCCTGATACATCGTTTGATTTAGATTCCCCAGTACCCAAGAATGATTCTGAACGCGATTATCATTTCTATTCCTATCACGCAGTACAACCGAAACTTCGATCAAGAATCGAACTTCAGATCCATGATACTATCAAATACTTTCTACCCGCTCAAACATTTATCTAAGTAGAAGGAGAACTCATAACAAATGTTGCAGCAGATACGCCATACGCAGATGACCCAATAATGGTATCATGGCGCAATTCGAGAGTGCTAGATATAAGACTGATGGAATTCAAATTGAATCTATAGAGCGTGAGGTTGATGTTGCCACAACAATAGTGGGGTTAGCAAGATATTCTGATGATTATACAAGATCGGTAGGTCCATCTATGATGTTCTCTAAGGATATTACTAATCACGCTAAACACATTCAGTATACTAAATTGCATACACCGCAAGCCACTGCAGTTAATCCACAAGCATATGATGTTGAACACGAAGAGAGACCGGCTGCTGCCTTTGATATTATAAAAAGTTATAATCCTAATTACAACCTAGGGTTTGCAACACGCGTAGAAATGTTGCAAGGACAGCGTCAACAATTTTCATGCGCTATTCCACTGCATCATATTTTGGGATTTTGCAGAAATGTTAGAAAAGTTATCTATGGAGCGAAGCATACAGTAGTACTCGTGAGAAAGGATAGTGATAATGATGCAATCTGGCGTGATGCTGGTGTTGTTGCTGGTAAAGTCATTATATAAAAACCATCATTGTGGATGCAGGTAATGACCCCATCAATCACCGTGGAAGAAAGATTACTATCATTTATGGATCATGGAGGAAAAATCATTGCTATCATGGCTAACAACAACAACAGATACCATGGATTCTAATATTCATGGTACACTTGCATGGCACCTGGCATAAAAACAAGGTGTTAGAGCTCCGCGTCATATATTTATTGCGCTACAGGATAAAACGCGATTAAACTCCCAGGAACGGAGTCATATCATACTTGATCAATTGGGTGTTAATAAAGTATCTTTGTTAATAAACGGCCAACAGTGACCATCCGAGGATATACTACTTGATTACGGAACCAACCAAATAGCACGCGCGTATCGTCGTTTGTTGACATTTATGGGACGCGATAATAACGTAGATACTGGTCTGCAAATATCACAATTTGATTTTAAAAATCGATATCACATCTATTACTTCTCGCTGAAACATCTTGATTTAACCAGACAATCCGTAGTTGACATACACTTTAGAGCTCGCGTAACTCGTCCGGTTGTAGGTTGTGTTGTCACTATCCCGAACTGTAGAGCAGTTGCTGTTATTCTCAGCGACATATCAATGCTACTCGAAGGTGTTGGTGGACGAATGAGAGTAGTTGATGCACCAGTAGAAAATATGTTGTAGACAATTAGATCAATATTTTATCAAATAAAATTTCGTACGGTCATGTTAGTGTCACGTTAACTCCTGATCAAATTAAAAAAAATTTAATCGGAATCAGTTAAAAAGTGTGGAACCACAATATCGCTGATGGACATTCAGATGTCTGGTGGTCATAATAAACTATCATTGACAACTCGTCAGATAAAACACTTCAGTGATGCCATCAAAGATAAAGAAGGTGTTCAGGTCACTCTCTCTACGGCTGCGATCAAAGACATGATAAAATCAGGTGGTATATTCCCGCTGTTAGCTGCATTACCAGCGTTGATTGCAGCTGCGGCCCCAGCGGTAGCAAAAGCTGCCACTCTAGGAGTCGTTGATACAGCGACAGGGATGGCACTAAAGAAAGCAACTGGAAAAGGGTACCAAAATAAAGAAACGATCTGGAAAGGGTCTAAGACTACCACGAAATCCGTATTCAAGGTAAAGCGGAAAGGGCCTGAGACTAGGAACAGTTCACTAACAAAAGTTCCCATGTCAAATTTTGATTTATTCGATGGTGCTAAAAACTAGCGATAAAAAACTTTAGAGGTGTCTTTATGAGAGATCAATTACCACAACAACCAAACAACACTGAAACAGATATCATTAATCTCGATAACAGCACCGGACTTGGAACTCACTGGGTTGCATACGTGATGGATCCGCGTCCAATTGTTTATTTCGATTCATATGGGATAGCAGTGCCTAACGAATTTATGCGTTATATAAACCGCTTAAAACTCCTATCTGTATTCCACGCTACCAACACAGAAAATGAATGACCCACCAATATGCGGCATAGAAGTATTAAATGTCCTCAACGCTATTTCATCATCGGGAAAACCACCACATAAAACCGTACACGAATATACGAGTAATCGCTTTTTAGAGAGATATTATATAAAATAACATGATTGATAGTTGGGGGAGATCTATATCAAGCCTGAAAAAAACCAAGACGGAAAAATCTGCAACCGGTGATGTAAACAAAAATAGTGGATGATGAAAAATCCGATATGTTAAATCTCGCAAGTGTGGATCCCAATGAAAAAGTTCAAGATCGTCAGGGTAAATTCAAAACTAGTAATATTTCACTTGATATCTTTTATAAACAACGCTACGCAGTAGAAGATACTCTCGTGTTGTTTTCCAAGGAGGGTAAACTCAAACCAGATGTTCTCATTTCGAAGCTCGCAGATAAATTAACATCGCTAGGTGATAATTATTCATCAACGATAGAATCATTAAAAAAAACTACGCGATGAATATCACGACCCTATAACTAAATTTAATCGGTTTTCTGAATAACAAAGAAGTATAATTGACAATAATCACAAACCTCTATTAGATTTCTTTGCAAATCCACCGGTGACCACACCGAAACTCACCGAGATAAAAACAGCTATGTTAGAATTAGCAACAGTCCAATCTAGGTATGGAGATCATGTTGAGAAATTTTCAACTTTTCGAAAAATCTCATTGAAAAAATCGTTGGGGGATCTCTTTAGATAAACTCGACATAAAACTCCCGGATATTAGAACATCCATCACTGAGCTGAAAAACACCATCCAGATGATTTACCGAGGATGATAGAAACACTTGAAAAAACAAAGATTCCTCATGAGAAAACCAACAGCGTAGTATGCACCATTCAAAACGGGTTATTTACGTGGACACCACAAAATAACATATTAAATATCACCGCGACCGTCAAAGGTATTTATCGATTAACACTAGTGTCGCCGACTCAATTTAATATTTCATCAACGAGTTCATCTGGGGTCAACAATATGATATCAACGATGATCGACAAGGGAACCATTGAACAATTTACAATAATATCCACTGATAATAATTTGGAAACGGTTTCAGTAACATCGTATGTGCAATTAGTAGCGGATTTAAGTAAATAACTTAATTGAATACACCAGCGTTTTTATTGCTAGCAATTTGAAATCTGTTGTAATAATAAAATGTCATCATTGGCAACGTCACAGCAGTATCGCTATGATCAGGTCAGATAATATCAAACTAAACTCAAAACACTCACTGAGAAGTACAAAACAAAAATAAAAAATACCGATGAAGAATCACCGTAGTTGACGTTACCGTATAGTCTGTATCAGATGTAATCACCGGAGCTGGTATTATACTCTCCTCGGTGACAATGATTGCCCCGATAGATGTTCCAATTTGTATATCCGCGGCGACAACAATAGCTGGAATAATTTCAATAATAACAAACAAAATATCATCATGCAGCCAGCGCAAACTACAAGATTACGTAGTTAAGTTCCATATTGTGTGAACCGCGTACTCACAATTATTCTCGATGATATTTTCCTTCCTCGATGACAAATTAATATCAGATAATGAGTTTTCAGCGATGGTACGCGTTTATGACTCCCCGATGTCAAAATTAGTAAAAAGAACACGAATAAAATAACATTGGCAACATCGCATGAACTACTTCAACGAATAGCGGATAACATTAACCAATCCTGAATTCAGTGCGAATTTCCCTACTGCGATTCCAGTTAAGGAAATAGCACTAGCAAAATTACGAGTATACCACAGTTGGCCTAATATTAGATCAGTATCATTCGGTTGTCAGCAACCAAATAATTCCCTGGTGTTTGTGAATAAGAATAAACAAGACGGAACTCCTCAATAGAACGTTGTTTCGCTACCATCTGGGTTATACCAAATTGAAAAAATTAATAATGAATTACAACGCAGAATAAAATCCATTACTGGAAAAGAATCAAAAATCGCTATAACAGTTCACGAGCCGACGTTATGATCCGCGACTGAAATAAACTCACCCGGGTATGTCTTAGATATATATAACAGCTCAATCAGAACAATACTATGATGGCCTGAAACCCCACCTCGGACATCCTTACAATATTCATTTGCACCAACAGCTCCACCCGGATTTTAAACCATTGAGGATCCAACTAATCCAGTGTATATGCGATGTCATAATGATTCATTAACGAGAATTAATTTTAAACTCACTGACCAGTTCGATAATTTGATTGATTTGAGGTGAGGTTTTACAAATTTGTCTGTTTGTGAAATCCTAAAGTATTTTCATCGTAAAGATATTTACCATAACAAATCGTCTTCACAGCGCCATCGGCGTCGGGTCTGTAGCGTGCGAAACCGAAACAATTTCTCTTTTTTTGTGTGCGAAATAGTTTCGGTTTGTCTGAAATAGCTTCGACTTGCTTGAAATAGTTTCGGTTTGTCTGAAATAGTTTCGTTCTGTCCACCCTCTCTGCTGCTAGGTGTCAGCAGATAAGATTTATTAGATTTTAACAGGTTAAAAACTGTAGTAAAAACATCAGAGAGTGACTAAAATAATGATTTCAACCAATCAAAATAAACTATTGGTATATTATCAGGCTTGTCATAACTTGGAATAACCGGAGTTCAATTTTTGTGATCAGCTTTTATATCATCCAAATCATAAACATCAACAGTTATTTCTTTGGTGACAATTATTGTAATCTGTGTATGATCATGTGACAGTTCATCCTGGACTGGGATGGGTGATACATTACTTAACACAACACATGTGCGCTAATAAATATCGCTATTATAAAAGTATTGAACAATATGTGTCAAAAGGGTAATCAATGTGAATATTGTTTCATCGAAATGCAATATGCTGTTCCAATGTGGCAAGGTATGGTTAAACAAATTCGCATGAGGCGCCAGGGTCTGGATATCGGCTGAGCTTGACTTAGCATAGGAGCCACTTTGTATCTAATTCAACTACTGGACAGGTTATGATTCTGACTTGACTGGCTAAACATAATCTTAGTAAACATCAGTTATCAAGGAATATTGACAACTA
This sequence comes from Unio pictorum, assembly GCA_030141615.1. Lineage (NCBI taxonomy): Eukaryota > Metazoa > Mollusca > Bivalvia > Unionida > Unionidae > Unio > Unio pictorum. The sequence goes on from JARLTB010000224.1 coordinate 2,259,979, forward strand.
CAGCTGCGGAAAATGCTTATTAACAGTCACCTTGCTGTTAATGCTTTTCAGAGCACTTCACCCCCACTTCATACATACATACTTTATGGATGACCCATTAGTGTGGAATACAACGATATACGTAAGAATGAATTAGAAGGTCACTTATCACAAGGTTTATATAAATCATTATATAATACACAAGCAAATGTACATTTATATGGACATTTTATTGCAGAGGTCTTGTAAACACAATAAGGTGTATTTGAACGCCAAGCTTTTATCTTGGATGCTGAAAATCATTTAGGCTGGAGTCCTCCGTATGCATGTAAAAGGTGGTGGCAAAATTCAAAGACTTGCCTGACGTGGTTAAGCCACCTACTTAGTGGGAAAATGTGTTGATTAATTAGCTGTGGTAATACTTAAAATGACAGAATTTAGTGGCTGAAAGACCCAATGATTTACATCCTGCCATTGTAAGAGTATGTCAAAATAACATGATGCAATAGTTGGGCAGCAGGTTCAATGGTTTTGACAGGCGGCTGAGTGTGACATTGGATTGATATTTACTGTAATTGAATTCAGTCAAATGACCCAGGTATACATATGTGGTCATTTATAAGAGTACATCAAGGAAACAAATGTAAAATTTAATTTTAAATTTGTGTTAAAGTCTGAGCATAGCAGAATAAGCATTCCACGTGACCTCTGAATCAAGACATGTTTCGACTTAGATAAAATGCCATTTGCAAATTTTAGATAAGTATTTTGGGGTCAAAAGGCACACTGACAAAGACTATAATGAGATTCAAAAGAGTACTCAAGTTGCTTCTACTGATAGTTAAGATGGGACAGTAGCAAAGTGTAACAACGTGTGTTATGCCTAGCTAAGTGGTTGGAATAAGACATTCTTAGGACTGACCAAATTTAGTCTCACTCTGATAGACAAACAATAATCAGATGAATGTAAAATATAAATACGCTTACAATCAAGGTTGTAATAATTTTGTTTTAGAAGATTTTGATAAATTTTGGTACATATGGTATATGAGCAGAATTTACTGAGTATAATGAAACCAATAATCATTACACATATTTGAGTGATGCAACTGCATCAAGTCTATATATATCGTTCACGCAGACCAAAAACAATCACAACAGTTGTTTAGTTATGTTAGTGAATTTATGAAACTCAGACATTTCAGTTTTGATTTAAAATGATTCAAAATTATAATTGTTTCTTTTTCTTTTCTGTTCTCTAATACACATGAGTGCTATCATATCTGAGGTCCTAAAGTGTGCAATCGGCAATAAACTCAATAAAATTCAAGATGTCAAGTATTTGTTGTTATTTGCTCTATTTCAATGATTTAATTTCCACTTTAAATCAGACGAATGTGGGGAAAAAACAATATATAAAAACAGTTGCTATGTATATTCCAGGTTATGAAGGAGTTAATGAGATATTGCAGTACAACCAAAAAAAAAATGTTCTGATGATGGCATAAACTTGTCTTAATTTGGGGAACTTTAGGTATGTGTTGCACAAAAATGCAATCAACTTGAAAAACGGATACTAAATCCATAGCACTCATTATGCCACCTGTGTCATCCTCCAACAGAACATTGCACCTGTAACCACCTGATATGTAGGTAGTTTTGCTGGGATTGTTGGTAAGAATGGATGATCAACTTGAGCATGAAAGTACATGTCAACCTCAGAATGTTTAAACAATTTCCAGTGTTACAATGAAAAGTAGTAAGTCATGTACAATATAAATTTCGAGTGAACACCTGTTAAATTTGAAAGGATCCACATAGCAACAACGTTAACATGCTTTACATTTTTTGCTAACATGTATTCAATCTCATAGCAATTGACAAACACTGTAATCACATGATCTAACTCTTGTGCAACAACTGTTAAAAAAAATTCTACAGTGATAACAGTTTTAAGAAGATATTGATTCTATTATAGAACATGCAGTAAAGACATTATTTTGAAACAGTAATAACCGTGAGGTTATTTTTAAAATAGTGGGAACACTCCAGAGTCCTAGTGGTTTGCCTCGCTCGGCATTCAGCGATAAGCGGTTAGTGTTATGACTGGTCAACCAGGTGTCACGAAAATGCGATTGGGTTGGACTTAATGCCCAATGCTAGACATCACTATAAAATGGCACACTACAGACATCGTTGTTGTTGTTTTTGTATTGTTTAACGCCATTTTTCAGCACGCGATAGGCTATACATGGCAGCCAGTATTATTGAACCCGGGAAAAACTCGGAAAGAACAACCTACCCACGAGAAACAACTGGCAAGCTTTCTCACATACTCACATTGGCCAAATCTTAGATTCGAACTGACGCAGACAGAGGTGAAATGATAGTGATCCGAAACAAAGAGCGATTTAGACCACTCGGCCACTCGTGTCCTCTGCAGACATCGTAGCGACATGACCGAATCAAAATAACACACATACAAATTAGTTTATAGAAATAAACTGGTAATGATGAACTAGTAACTTATGACATGAAGTGAATATAAACTGTGTACATGATAGGTGGCGCTATGAAAAAGATATAAAAAAGATTCTATTATCGATATATTTGAGGTAAAATTCATAGAAAAGCCCTACTGATTGACACTGGCACACTGCCGTCAACCTCACTAGCTCAGTTGCAAATCTTAACCGGAGAACTGCCGTTGCATCTAAGAATCCAGGAATTTATCCTAAAATATGCAGCCAGACTTTCAACACACCAAAAACCTCGCCCAGCTTACCAGGCAATACATAATTGTAATATACCCTTCAGGGCAACTATGAACCCCTTCCCCCATGGGAAAACTAGGTTATGATTGAAATCATCAACTTTCTCATATGGCAAGGAGGCTTGGACTAACATAACACCAATAGTCAATATAGCAGATTATTAAGATCACATATGATAAAAAAAACATGGAGTAATATCAAACCTATTGTAAATATATCCCTATCAACTAAAGGAAACAAGGAAAACCAAGAAAACTATCTAAAAACATTAGGTTTAGAAGAAATTAACAACAAATATACAAATTACCTAAACATAAAAACAGATGGATCCAAACTAATAAATCCTTGCAAAACAACTGCAGCAATGGTATTACCTGAGCTGAATATACAATTGGGGTGGCTTCTACCTGACTACTGCTCCATATACACAGCTGAATTATGGGCCATCTTAGAAGCACTAAATGAATTGAGAAAAACAAACCAAACAAGATAGTTATAATAAGTGACTTGCTTAGTGTCATAACCTCAATCTAAATCCAAACTAACACCACTAAATCAAGACAGAATTTCCTAAACCAAACCAACGCAATAATAAAACAAATAACCATAAACAAATTAAGCATAGAATACATGTGGATTCCAACCCACATCAATATCAAAGGAATTCCAGATAGCTAAAGAAAAACTCATTGAACCAAATTAAATGCCACTCGAATATAGTCAACATGAACTATACAACCTAATCAACACATTAATTAACAATTAATGGCAAACCGATTGGAATCAAAATCACAAAGGGAGAAAATTATATAATACTTTCAAGAAAGTAAAAATAAATAGAAAAACACCATGGTGAATTCTATAAACAAACAAGAATCAATCGAATTCTCTTAAGAAAATCGAAACTGGGAACAGCTTTGGAAAATACATAGCACCATACCCACATAACATAAATTGCTACAATTGTAACACCCCAGAAGATTTACACCACATCTTCTTTTTTAGAATTACCAAGAAGGAAAGGGACAAATTCAGATCCGAACAACAAATCATAGCCGCCCCATAAACATACCCAGAAATAATTCAATGAGCAAATAGAAACCCCCAAATATTACGTATATTTGATTAAAATCATTTAATTTTGTTTGTCAGATTCAAATTTGACATTTTGGTTTTACAATTCATCAGTTGAGAGAGATTTTCTAGAAATGGATGACCTATATACTTTACAAGTAAACACAAGATGTTAACCTCATTTTCTGACCTTGCTTCAGAGTGTAAACAAGCTTCTAAAATGATTTGTTGATTCCAAGGACATTAAAGCTTTATTTTAAAAATGATTGGTTGATTCCAAGGACATCTTTCTAGATCATAATGTATACGTGACTTTGTGAGCATGGGTTCGTTCTATGACCTTCTAGAAAATCACGTGACCATTTTCAGTTTACGAGAGAATCAGTATATAGTTGTGTTTTTGGAAGAGAACAGTTCATTAGTTAGTCTGGGTTTTGAATACAAAGATATGTGTTTTATTGTTTGAGTGCAAATCATTTCAAATTCGTTTCGGATCATTATTGTGTTATTTATTTAGAAATTATTTGTGCTCATTTGGATTATTATAAAACTAAAACTGACTTTATCACGTGACATCGTCGTCCATATTGGATTACATCGTCATGATTCGAACCGGGAACTATTAGGACATTTTATTATCAGGACTCTTGCAATTCCACTAGTGGATTATATTGTGAATTCTTTTTGGATTAATTTTTGGACTTGATTCTCTAAAACGGTAAGTTTAAATATTTTCTTTTATGAGAATATTTGTACTCTATAAATTGTTTGTTAAATTCTTACAATCTTGTTATTTTTACTTCTTTCTATGTTGCTGCTTATTCGAGCCTAAGCACGTAACATAGAAATTGGGAGTTACCGTCCGATGTAAATTGGAATTTGGCTAGAATTATTCTCAGAAAACCTTTGTTTTAAATTTGAATTCCCCTAGTTTTTGAAAATTTTAAATCTTTAGTGAGACTGACAGACTTGTACTAAAATGACATCTAAAGTATACATATTTCTATCTAATCCTACCCAGGAGCAATTAGATCTTTTTAAAAAAGATGAGTTGATTCAACTTGCCAGAAAATATGATCTTTCTGAAGTCAAGGCTTCTTTAACGAAACAAGATATAAAAAAAATCGTTCAATATTTGATAAAAAAGGATGTTTCGGAACAACATGCTTTGATTTCGGTCAGTAAGTCTGCATCAGATTCTGACATTAAACTAAAGGAATTAGAATTAGACTTCAAGATGGAATTAGAGTTGAAGAAGATGGAATATCAGGAAAGGGAGAGCGAGAGACAGGAAAGGGAGAAAGAAAGACAATATGATAAAGAGTAGAAAGAAAGGCAAATAGAATTACAAAACGAGCAGATGCGGATTGATAGAGAGAGACATATAGAGAGGAGAAAGAAAGGCAAATTGAATTACAAAAAGAGCAGATGCGGATTGATCGAGAGAGAGAGAAGGAAGAAAGGGAATATCAAATTAAAATGAAAGAAATAAAGCTGGCAAGTGAAAATCACCATCATACTTCAAATCCAAATTAAAATTTTGATTTAGCAAGGAATATTACATTAGTGAACTCTTTCAGAGAAAAAGAAGTAGACAAATACTTCATTCTTTTTGTAAAAGTTTGACGAAAATTTAAATTGTCCAAGAGAGAATTGGACTCAGTTATTACAACGTGTACTTACTGGTAAGGCTAGTGAGATTTACTCTTAACTGTCCGTTCAGCAAAGTGGTGACTATGATGTGGTTAAAGAACGCATTATAAGGGGTTATGAGCTAGTCCCTGAAGCTTATCGGCAAAAATTCAGAAATTACAGAAAAGAAGCTGAACAAACTCATGTCGAATTTGCTAGAGAAAAAGAGCAGTTGTTTGATAAATGGTGCTTAGCTACGAAAGTCCAACAAGACTATCAAACTCTCAAGCAAATTATATTAATTGAAGAGTTCATAAACTGTGTCCATAGTGATGTTTAGTCTTATTTTGATTAGCATAAGATTGAAACCTTAGAAAATGCTGCTCGAGCTGCTGACGAATATTCTTTGACACATAAAATTCATTTTGTTAACAAGACTTCTACTCAACAGTCTTCTGGCAGAAAAGTATTTCCACCTAATACAAGGCCTTCTAAAACTCAAACTAGCACAACTTTCAAATATCGGACTTCAGCGAAGCTTGATTCTTGATCCTTGTCTCTTCCGACGAGTACGTATTGCAAGAAAAAAGGACACATTTGATCTGATTGCTACAAATTGAAAAATAGGCATCAGAATCAAGATAGACCTGTTCCAAATGCTCTTATTTCTAAGAGGTCAAGGTCACGGTCATGTATTGAAAGCAATACATTTGTTGGTCTAATAAATACCAGTCTGATTTTATTATGGAGAATTATGAAGCATTCATATCAAAGGGTTCTATATCACTCTTAGGTGATTCAGCCAAGCCAATCCCACCCCTATTAAAATTTTAAGGGACACAGGAGCTTCTCAGAGTCTTTTATTATCAGGTATTTTGTCTTTTTTATGAGAAGTCTTCTTCTAATGAAAGTGTTCTTATTGAGGGAGTAGAGTGCGGCTTTGTTAATGTTCCTCTCCATTGTGTAACTTTGTCATCAGACTTAGTGTCAGGACCTGAGACAATCAAAACAGTCTCGGTTTTTACCGTAAAGAGCATTAATTTATTGCTAGGCAACGACTTAGCTGGAGACAAGGTTGTGGGTAATCCACTTGTAACTGACAAGCCCAATTTGTATCAGAAAGTTGATGCAATTGAAAAAGAATTTCCTGATATATTTCAAGTTTGTGTAGTTACCAGAGCTATGGCAAAGAAAGCTCTTGAGAATGATGTTGATGAAGCCAGCATTCCTTTAGCTGACACGTGTATAGGTCAGGCTTTTGATGAGGTCATTTTTACTCCTTGTTTTTATCAATCAGAAAGTATTGATCATAGTGACCCTCTTTTAACAACTCATTCTCTTTATTCTAATCAGAGTGATAAACGACAGTCACTTGTCGTCGAACAGGAAAAAGATCCTGAGATCTCTTGTTTGTTTCAAAAGGCCATAAGCGAGACTGAAGCCACTGAAGGTACTGTCTGTTATTTCATTAAAAATGGAATTCTTATGAGAAAGTGGAGACCTCCCGAGGTACTTGCTCGTGATGAGTGGTCGCTGAAGTATCAAATAGTAGTTCCAAAACCTTACAGATAGGAAATACTTAATCTGGCCCATGAAACTCCTTTAGCTGGTCATTTAATGATTAATAAAACTTATCACAAGATCTTGACTCACTTCTATTGGCCAAAAAGCAAAAGTGATGTTACTAAATTCTGTAGATCTTGTCATACTTGTCAAATGGTAGGTAAACCCAATCAGAAGATAACTAAGGCTCATCTACAGCCTATTCCTGCCTTTGACGAACCATTTAGTAGAATTATGGTAGATTCTCATGGTCCCATACCCAAGACCAAGTCAGGTAATCTATACCTGTTGACCATTATGTGTACGTAAACAAGGTTTCCCGAAGCAATTCCGTTAAGGAATATAAAATCTAAAACAATGGTAAAAGATTTGATAAAGTTTTTTACTCAGTATGGCCTTCCAAAATCTGATTAGTCTGATCAAGGTTCAAACTTCGTGTCTGGAATTTTACAGCAAGTTATGTATGAATTAGGCATTCAGCAATTCAAAACTTCTGCCTATCATCCTGCGAGCCAAGGGCATTAGAACGATTCCATCAGACTTTGCAACATATGATTCGATCATATTGTTTTGATACGAATAAAGATTGGGATGAAGGCATTCATTTACTCTTGTTTGCTGTTAGAGAATCAGTTCAAGAATCTTTAGGCTTCAGTCCCTTTGATCTGGTTTTTGGACACACTGTGCGTGGACCATTGAAGTTATTGAAATAGAAAGTTTTTCTAATGAAGATACTGAGATCAATCTTCTTATGTTCCTGATTTTAGATACAAGTTGTCAATGGTTTCTGAGGTCGCAAGAGCAAATCTGCACTCTGCTCAATCTAAAATGAAATCAAGATATGATACCTGTCACACTCAGTGAAGGAATATATATCAGATTCTACTGATATTGAAATGATGACATAACACTTTAATAGGATGAATACTAAATAATAATGCGGACTTTGTATAGCGCCTAATCTTTAGAAGCTCTAAGCACTTTACAACATCTATAATGATATGACAATACTACAGAAAAACAAATAACAAACAGGCAAGTGCGTGTTGTAAGTATCTGACATGTTGGCACGTGCCAGGATGAGTTTATTTGAGAAGAAATGTGAAGTATCTTGACATAATATTCCAATAATATTGAAAGAGATACTTGTTACTAAATATTCTGGCGAATATCTAAAAGGCATACTCAGACTTTAACTATAAATTAAGATGATAAATACAATATAGAGAGGACCAAAATAAAATCAAGAACAATTAACCTTCCACAACTCTGTGTAATAATAAGCTTGGTCCATGTTCTAGCATATATGATTACTGCACTCATTATCTATGTGTAATACTTTGCAGAGGCGACATGTCTTGGATATTTCAATTATTCAACCGCTATAAAGTGTATGCGTCTTCTGGAAACGAAGGTAAATGAAACAGGTTTTCTAGAAAATGTTGCAGATGATAAATGTTTTGTTGCTTATATCATATTCTAATATTTACAAAACTATTTTAAACATTTGCATTATTAGTATTTTAATCTATTAAACCGTGGGATTTTAAAAAAAAAGTATCGGAAAAGTCCGCAAACGTTCCATTTTTTGGTTCAATACAAATTTCAACAGGTCAGTCCTAGGTACGCAATCTTCATTTTTTCGGCGTAATTCTGTTTTAGTTTTCATCCATTTCTGCAAGCAAGTACCGATTATATAATGAATGAGCTCGTAAACGAAGGTCAGGTGATTTTAGAGGGATTAGTTGAAGCTGTATAGGTTATAGTATTCGCACACACTCCTGTTTGTATGTGCTCACTCCCACCCCCGCCGATTATAGAAACGAAATTCACTACCGCCACACACTTGTGTCGCTATCAACCACATGAAAAACACACCTAGGGGTTTAACTAGGTCATCAGCTTTGCATTTATTCGTGACATTCATTACTAGCGTAAATAATAGTGTAAATACTAATGTAACTTTGAAGGGCATGACTAGAAAAACAGTGTCATGCAGATATTTCATACATTAACCGTAAAGTGGCTTATTTTAGAGGCGGATCAATATTAAAAATTTTGAGATGTCAAATTAAGACGGAAGCAAAACTATTCCTGCCAAAATCAATCATCTATTTCAATCTGTATCGGGTCATAACATTTGATACCAACAATAACAGAACTGTCATTTGTTTTTGTTTTTTTTTAAGTACGAATGCATCTGCAACGCAAAGAATAAAATACGCAATACATTATACATTAAATAGCTGTTTTGAGGCTCATGCGGCAGCTATCAATTGGTCTTTTTCTTCAATATGTAAACCACATCACTTGATACATTGATAAACGCGTTACTTGGAGTACGTGGACCGCAAACTCTTAATCGAAAAAGGCATGGGGTTTGTTTTATTTAACCCCACCTGATATCTTGTTACTGGCCCGTCTGTTTTCCTCATAGTGACTAATAACAAAATATGATAGAGCAGGCTCTAATAATATCAAACTTTAGCCCTCTCATATAATAGATCAATGCATTTTTAAAACATTTCATCAATTCAGACTATGTCAGAGGTTCTCGAATAGTCACTTGATTTGCCGAAATCTCTCTCTCTCTGTCTCTGTCTCTCTCTCATATATATATATATATATATATATATATATATATATATATATATATATATATATATATATATATATATATATAAACCCACTCACTCTGTCTATATATTGCCTATAGTGTGTGCAGTGTCATACGATTGATATTTTAACTTGTGAATATATCATTTTATGTGATTCTTATTAGTCCAAAAAAGTCCATGAAATTATTGTAGAGTATTTTCTTTACTGATTGACTGCGATGGTGGGAAACGTTTTTAACTCCGCCTTCTGGAATGTTGTGTTGTCAATTAATATTTTAGTCGCCATTTGTGATTGTATTCACAAAAGGAATTGGGTAATAATGGTCTCGCTTCTCTGAATAAGGCCAGGTTACCATCGCAGGGGCTTGTTATGTTATGTATAGCATATCATAGCATAACAAAATGGCTAAAAGTCCAAGACAAGAACAAGAACAACAATAAACAGTAGTTAGGTTATTGCTAAATTTATAGCGAATATGTAAGTTGAGGTTGGAGACGGTGGTATACCTGAAGCATCCACACTAAATAAATTCATTGCTTAAATGTTAACTTACAGAAGTAACTAAACCTTACCTTTGTTTACAGAAGAACGTGGACTTAAACCAGTCTCCAAACTGACAGAAGTTTATCCAACCACTGTATATTTACATGGTAACAAAGTCATGTAATCCCGACTCATAATGAAATTTGATAACATATTATGTAGTCTGGTATTCCAAGTCAAATACTGCAAATATCCTTTCATATATACATTAAAGCAAACATTGGAATTTATGCATCTGGGAAATCTTCTTTCAAAAACATATTCCAATAGGGTAATGTGTAGTTGTGTAAGTGACGTGTTAAACAAGTTTTGTTTCTTATCAACAAGTATAAAATAAAAATGAAGTTATCTCCTCCAAACCTAATTCTGAAAAAATTTGTTACGACCCACCCCCGATGATATTGTTTATTATAAATATGATAGATTTTGTATACGCAGACATTCGCTATTGGGGACTATTTACTCTATATTGAGATAATCTCAATGGGTAATGCGTTGATATCGAATTGATGGAACGAGTTGAATAATGTCCAGCTTTTTCGAAGCCAATCCGTATTAGCATACCTTACAACGTGTACTTCTCTTATATTTTCACAAATAGGAATACCAGCCATACAACCAGTTTCATTATCCTTAATGAAGCATGTTAAAAAATTAATCACATTTGATAAGTATTAAGAAGACATATTGGTCTATAAATTTTTTAAAATAATTTTTGACTATATCACCTATAGGAATACAAGTAATAACGCCTTCCTTCTGATTTGTTGAGTAACTATTTATTTCCTAACCAAACTGAATTTACTTTATAAAATTTACATTATCATTAAAAAAGGACTATGAAAAAGTCGGCAGAAAGACCAGCAGAACATTGACTCTTACTATGTTTCATATTTTGTAAGGGAGCTAAAGCTTACAACCCCCCACAATTACACCCATAAATATTTTACTCTAATTCTTGGTTCCATATTAACTGCAGTTTTGGAATATCAGAGTCATTGATTATTAAATTCAGATCTACGTTTTCTACATCTTTTGAGGTATATTGACTTTCATTATATGATTGCGTCTCTCTTCGTTTCGTTTGGCAATGCTAGTATTGCCACCTTTTTCATACTTTTCATCTATTTGCTAAGATAATTTCGGTTCTCTAAGCTGCAAAATTATCTTGTCATTATCTCACCTTCTTCATTTCATCTAAATATAGACATAATCATATGACCATTACGTTTTTTCTGACGCAATTCTTGTAATTTATTTTGATTTTCAGCTATCAAGTTTGTATCAATTATTTCATTATCATCTGTTAAATTATTAATCTCTTTAATTAGATATTTCTCTCTAGTCTCTCTCTGCCTTTTCTTGCAAGTTTAATGAGATACTATTTTATATCTAATCTCTATTAAAGAAACTTCAAAAATAATTAGCCATTTATCTTGAATTATTTGTATTTCATCATTTGGAATCTCACTGTCAGGCATGCCAATCGATGGTCTTGGCGACTTATTATTTAGAGGTACGACAGTGAAAGGGAAGTCATGCTTATCTTGCTCTTATACTATAAGCAGAGAAGCTCTTGCGCTGAGTGTTCTATTGATATATGCAGTCAGTATTGCACAGTGCAACCACAATGATAGGGCTTGAGGAGTTATGTCCTCTTTCCCAGTTTGATTGGGAAATAGAGGTATCTTTGAAGTCCGCAAACCGGCTCGCTCCATCTCAGATATGTATGAGCACGTTCACCAGGTACTGTTCGAAAGACTTTTGGGATTTGTCGATAAAGGTGAGAGGTTGTTTGAAGACAAACAGTAACCATTTCATGGCGCTGAATCCGGGTTATGTCAAAAGGTTCACCAATCCTACTTATTGAAATTGAAGGTGAGCTGTTCAACATAAAAGCAAGTTCTTCCTTGCCCCTGATTCCGACGGAAATGCTATTTGGATATAGGTTGTGACTAAAAGGAGCGTCAGTGTGATCTTAGCTATGTGGCTCTTATTTATTTTAATTCAGCCAAGTTAAAAAATGAAAAACTCCACTTAGGAAACATTTTGAGTCATTTAGGCCTAATCAAAGCAAAGTTGGAGAGGTCTGATATTTAATTACTTTCACCAGGAGCCTTCCTGCCACGGCGACGAAACTTTTCCTATATCATATAATGGTACCCTTTACTAATAATTGAAGGCAACATTTTCTCCTCTAACAGAAAATAAAAAAAAATCATCTACTTGTGGGACATACACACTCAAGTGAATGATGTTTTTGTATTTTATCGGTCCCTGAATATTGACATTGCCCCCTTCGTAGGCCTTTAATGTGGAAGCAATTAAGGTTGTTAAGTTACTTGAAACGAGTAAAAATATACTATTGAAGAAATGTTTCAGATAGCTTCGTTTCATTCAAGATACTGAATACTAGTTTAACCGATTTCGGCATTTTCAGTAGCTTCCGTAGCATTTCATTTAATTGAAATGTACATCAACAGAGGTTGAAAACATATTCATTTCCTTGTGTGAGAATTTGAATTTATTAACAAAATATATAGAGTAAGTAAAGTCCGCTTAAAGCAACAAGATTTTAATTTTTTTCAGAAAATGTCGATATGTGCTTCCAACTGTTTCGGATATTCATGAAGCGTTGGCCTTGCGTTCCTCTTCGGTCGACCTGGGAACACACCACAACGTCGTTATATAGTACATATTTTGTATTCTTGCATCGGGAGCATCTGTGGCGTTGAAACGTCAATTTGTCGACGATGCTAGTTACCCCTTGGCTACAGTCAATTTTGAAACTATAGATCAGTGAATGAAATATCTGAGTTCTTGAGTTTTATGATTTTTTTTTTATCCTTCATGTTTTAACTAGGGTATGGCGGGGACAAATAAACGGGAGGGTATGCTAATACTCTCTACCTCATAGTCCTACAATGTAAGACACCTCACCCGAAATTTAAGTTCTTGGTGAGAACTCGTACTGCCTAAATAACGGCCTTGTGTAGTGTGCTCCTGTGTTGATTGACTTTGGAATAAGAGGCCAAATTGTCAGGAATGTCTAAAACAGTTGGCAGGACAAAGTAATAATGATGAGTTTAGCGGACATCATTTACTTTGATCTCTTTGTTTTCTAATGAAGTCAATTTCTCAAAAACACAAGCAAATCAATTTTACCTACATATCAGTGGGTTTAAATGCGATGGAATTCGAGAATGCTAAAGCTGGATAAAAGGATAATACGTATCGTAAACACTTTTTAAGTATCATTATATTTTTTATTCGGTTAGTTAAAGAAACATTATTCAACATAATCTAATTGTCGGCATTCAGGGCTTCTATCGCATTCTGTTTAACTGGAAATGTCACAGGAACTTTAAAATGCAACTATCTGCTTCTGTCTGATTTTCATTCCACCTGGATAGGGATAAGAAAGTAAGAATATATATTAGGCTTCAATTTGAAGATATGTTCGATATGGGCTGCCCAATATATGAGATATGTCTGAAAATGTGACCTCTGGTTCTCGTGTCAGTGGACTTCGTAACCCGCTACATAAGGACGTTATTAGGTTATTGGTCAGATTCCGTTTTTATGCATATACGTGTTGAGGGCAAATAGGAGGTATGGCCGGTATCTACATGTCGTTTGGGAGTCATGTTAAGAATTCGTATGTACGCTTCCAAGGGATGTGCTTGATTTAATTTCTCTGTAACTACCTGTGTTCAGTCAACTTACCACAAGGACTTTACGCACTTCCTCAATTGTATGTGCATGGGGTGTAAAGACGCAATGGAACTGGCGTCAGTCATTTATTAATTTAGAGAATGGCAACGTTTCTTTTCAACATGGATTATGCTAGTATACATCAATGCTCTATCATAGCTTGCAGTATTTTTTTGTATGAATTTGAAAATGAAACCTCTTTGATAATATATATATATATATATATATATATATATATATATATATATATATATATATATAACTTAAATCTTGAAAACGTACTGGGGCTTATAGTGTATGCGAACGTAGTCATATGTATTACCATTTGCTGAAATGAAATAAAATAGTATTGCTCTAAATGTTAATGTTAATGTAGTCTAACCAAAGATTATTCAATCCTGACACATTGAATGCCGTCAATAACTTTCAGACGAAAATTATCGATCGCTATGGAGTTTTATAATGTTGGCCTGGTAGTCAGTAATGTATTAATTTAAAGAATGTCAACGTTTTGTTTACCACCATGGATAATAATAGCATACATCAATGCTCAAGAAAGGGTCACTAAATTGGATGTTAGGTCTGTCCGAATGAATGTAAGGGTAATACAAAACAAACGTTTATTCAAATCGCACAGCTTTTATTGATGTCTCTATCTTGGACATTTAATCGAATTTGTTACTGAATGACACCTTTAGGTTGACCTCTTCCAAAAATATTTACGTACTTTAACATTGAGTTTCCCATATGCATTTGTCAGCTGGGTCTAAATAATAACCTTCGAAAGGAATATGGATGTATGACGATCTAAACAACACGCATTATTGCCATTTAAAAGTTGGTTTAATCGAATTCTAAATATATTTACACACATTAATAAAGCCTATATGATTTGTATGGCTTGTATTATAAAACTGGCACATTAAAAGCGTAATCCTATGTTGTAATTTAAGTCTGCATGATCGTTGAATTTATAGCTTTGCAGAGATTGTTGCCGTGTAGGGAGAGTTTATTGTTGTTTTGTTGCTTTTTGAAGGACGTAACTAGATGAAGGCTGTTATCTTTTTTTTCAGACTGCAAAAGACACCTTAGATTGAGCGTTGCCTGTTGTGAATCTACCCTCGGAAAAAAAGCAGAAGGTAAACCTTTAGGTAAATGAAACGTACTCCTGGTTACTCAACATTATTTAATATATTTGAGTCCATGTGAAAAAACTGGGACTGCAAGAAAAGGTAGAAATTCTTATTCAATTTTTTTTCCTCGTGATTATTTTCCCTTACATCTGGATAAATCATAATCAGTCGTATGGCAGACGCTGTCTTTTATTAATTCTGGAACTTATATTCGACTTGATTCAGTTTGTAATAGTGCACGGATATGTATGAGCTACCGCCCGCTATAAGTAAGGCATATGACTAGTGTACTTGATTCGGTTCTTTGCTGTGAATCAGATGCATTCTATTTTGGGACTATTGCCACCTAACTCTAACAAGCGCGGACGTGTTTTTGCGTACACGGCTGAAACATGTATAAAAATAAAGTTGGCAAATAATTAATACGGTAATCGGCACTATGACTAGATATATCAATAACTGACGTTTGGGTTATTAATCTTTTGGAATTTACTCAAATTGTTGTTTGAGTTATTAATCCTGGTAGTTTGCTCATGGTTTGTACTCAGTCTGTTGTTTATTTATCAATCCTGGTAGTTTGGTTATGGTTTGAACTTAACCTTTTGTTTGAATTATCAGTCCTGGTAGTGTGTTCATGGTTTCAACTCAATCTGTTATCTGAGTTATCAATCCTAGTAGTTTTCGCATGGTTTTTACTCAAACATACATAGGCATATTTGTTGGCTTTTGCGTAGATATCATCTATTCATTGTATTCAATATCCATTTGACTCTAAAACACACGCACACGCAAACACATATGTCTAAAACCTGCGAAACGGAAACATAATAGTTTTTCATCAGAATGGGGACATCTTTATCTTCACAAACGTTTGGAGCGTTGGATCAGTTTTATTATGCTTGGGGTATATATGTTTTTTCAGTCAATTTGCCGTGAATTTCCAAACTTACTATGTTTGCAGTTGTTACTACAGAACCGGGACATACACATATGGTTAAAGTAATGACATTTATACAATCGAATGCAGGACATTAATGACAAGAGACACTATTTAAAATCACGAAAAACCTTTCCTAGCACATGCATTATTATCTCTGTCTCTCTCTATCTCTATTTCTTCTCTTTTCTCTGTGTATTGTTTTCTCATGAAGAAACCTGAGATGAAATAGAAATCATCTTTCTTTGATAAAGAATTGCGCACGTATATGTGTACATTAGATCTCGAGCAATCCGAAACAGAGACGGTCTGCAATCCGACTGCAGGACGTGTTTGTCCAGTTCTGGAGACTTCGAATTTGGACTGTCAAGAGCTATTGGGTCCCATCTGTTTTGTATACGCGGAAGGATATACATTAGCAAATCTTTGCATCTTTTTGATTGTCATTATAGGTAGAGCACACTAGTTGTTTTTGTCTAAATGTGTACACTCGCTTGAGCGTATTACGTCACGTAACCATCTACCGCGAAACGACCAAAACGACCAAACGTTCTTCTCTTCCGGAATCCATTCTGGGAATATCCCCTATCTTGCAGCAAATTGTTGCCTAGTATTTTTTTAGATTTCCCATCGGTATACTTCATTTTCAAAAACAATCAAGATGTAAGATAATCTTCGTCTCTGGTTCAGTTTCGCGCGATTACAAATACAAGTCCACATGTCCGGGTCTTTCCACAGAACATTGCTGCGCAAATCTTGTGGAAATATATTGCACATTTAACAGATTCAAAATCCTCTTCTAACCCTTTTCAAGTAACGCTTATATTGTTCATTCGAGGATAAACAATATTTCAAAGCTTTCCCATATACATTATTGGCTGCTTCGTCTTTACTAGAAAGACGCATTACTGGCAAAAATGTCTCGTCTGCTTTTTTCTTTGCAATCGCCGACTCTCCTGTTTTCATATCCACATTTGAAGGTACACAGTGTATAGATGTTGCTTTGTGCTATCAGGTTCCCAGTCCTCTGGTTAGAAAATCCTTGCCGGTTCCGCTCTGATTAGCATGTGTTTTTCGGACTCTGTATAGTTATCTAGCCAAAACCTATGCATATTTTCCGGCGAGTATTTTGTTTTTCACAAATGCAGATGTTCATTTTGCTATTCCTGTCAAAATGTACAGTGTGCCAAAAGTATTTATTCTCAATTTTCGTAGAGACAATGTAGATATTTTTATATCTGGAGATATTTCTTCTATTGTCTAGAACAGCAGATCTTACATGCAGGCACTTGTCCTTTCATTAGGGAAAACACAAAACACATAAAAGGTATCGGATAGTATTTCAGATGCAAAAATTCTGATTCCTAGGACGGATCGGGGTGCACTTGTCCAAAATGGTATTTCAGCTTGTTGCCTTTGTTAGCAGCGAACATCTGGGAATTCAGAAAAAATGTTTATGTTCTCTTTTTCATGATATATGTGCTTGTTATCTATCTTCCTCTACATTATTGTGTTTCGAATGCATTGTGTGTTACGTTTGAATCTGTAAACGAGAACTATTAGATATTTTCTCAGTAGGACCACCGGAAATGCGTACATACATAGTTAATTTTATCAACGATCAGAATATCGTCGTATTCTTCATGACACAACCTTCAATTTCTGCCACACATCGTTTAAACTAGTCCAAACAAAACTCACACTAGAACAAAGGTCAGTCCATTTTGTTCTTCCTCTACTGCCCTTCTCCTGGTAGAAAAATTAGGCTGACTGAATCTTTCTTTTGAAGTAGTTTCCTCATCTCCAGGAGTATAGAAATTCGTTAAGTAGAAACCTCATTTTTCCAGGGAGATTTCAACTTTCACATTGACTCTCATGGAAATTCATGCACATCAAAACTTCTTGATTCCATTCATGGTTTAAACCTTAAACAGCCAGTTAACCAACCCACCAATAAACATGGTCACATTTTAGACTGGGTTCTTCATAGACCTGATGATAATATCATACGGTCCACCATGGTATCCCACGAACGTGCATCAGATCGGCTCTGCATTATATGCAATCTGGACGTATCAGTCCCCAACCCTACGCATTTATTTGCCACAAAGATAAACTTCTGTATGATAGAGTCAAACTAATTCATGACATCCAAGCAAACCTAACAACTTGCTTACCATCTACAGTAGAACAATTCGATAACTGCATGCGTTCATTGCTTGGAAAACATGCCCCAGCAACCAAATGCAGAAGATCAATTCAAACGTGTTCTCCGTAGTATATCAGTGTTAGGGACCAGCTTCGCACTGCTAAAAGAGACCGTCGTAAAGCTGAGAGGCTTTGGCTTTCCAGCAGACTCACTGTTAATAAACAAATATATGAAGCCTCTAAGAAGAACGTCACAAACATTGTCCATTTAGCCACATTATCCCACTACTGTACTAAGAGCATGGGCAATTAAGGCTGCAAAGAGCAGCTTGAGATTACTAGCAAACTAATATCAAGCAGCAAATGTACATCATTTATAACTAACTTCTCTCTAGGAAACCTTCCGGACCTGCTTTCAAATATCTTCCGTGGAAAGATACAAACCATTAAAGATGTGCTTGACAATACAATTTCAACTGACTGGTCGTTACCATACATAATTTCAGCGACAACCGTGATCAGCATTTGAACCTGTGTCTACGGAATTTGTATGGACAATCGTGATGAAAAGTGCACCAAAGTCATGTGACTTGGATCCAATTCCAACATCACTGCTGCTTGAGTGCTTAGATCAATTATTGCTTTCACTAACTGTTATTAATACTCCTCGCTCATCAGAGGATCTACCACCCAGTTTCTAACATAAACAAATCTTAGAAAATGTTTTTCTAACCCAACGTGTATCTCCTCTGAATTCTAATCTTTTTTAGCAATGTACATTCTGCATATCACCTTTGTCACAGTACTGAAGCTACTCTTCTAAAAGTAGTTAATGACATTCTCTCTGTATAGTGTAACGAGTACAGTCCTCACCCACCGTGATTTGTGTGCAGCATTTGACACAATATACCATGATACCTTACTTTACCGTCCCCAGCATGTACTTGGCATTCACAATACCGCCTTACAATTGATCAAGTTCTAATTAGTCAACAAAACACAAATTGTATCTGGAAATGAAAGACACCCCAGCCTAGCTAATCTATGTTGTGGCGGTCCACAATGGTCTGTTGTTGGACGCGTTCTTTGCATTTTATACACTTAGCCGCTCTCAAGTGTCATAGATCATCATCCAGTGTCTCACCATTTGTTCGCTGATGACACCCAAATGTACAAATCTAGCCACCCAACTGAAGTTGATGCTACCAGGAGGTGTAGAAAGGTGCATTTCTGATGTGAAATTACGAATGCCATGCAACAAGCTGCAAATGAATCATGATAGAACTGAGGCCTTTATGATCACAGCACAAAGACTTTCTCATTCACATCCTTTACCTGAAAAACAATTTTATCAATACCAATATAAATTCATACAATCAATACGAAACCTAGGTGTAACTGTGGACAGTAATTTCATATTTCACCAACGTGTCATGAGCATATGCAAGGCTGCATTTCTTAAGCTGAGATGCATAAGTTCCATTCGTATATATACGTCAGTTGATACCATTTATACAATTGTGTAATCATTATTAAGTTGAAGTCGGTACTATTGTAACTCAGTTCTGTTTGGGTCGTCTCAATAGCTACTCGAGAAAATTCAAACAATAGCTGCTCAGATCATCTTTAGAGTACCACGATCAGAGCACACCTCCCCGCTGATGGACTCTAGTTCAACACACATATCTGGCCTCACCCATGCGTACACATCGCCAAGATACTTATAAGCTCTTCTTCTGACAATCGTATATTCAGCATTCCCACTAGGAAAACTAAGTCATATGGATAACGTTAGTTTGCATATCAGGGTCCAGCAACGTGGACTCAACTGCCCTTTGAAGCTAAACGCATAGACACACTGATCCCGTTCAAGAGTGCTCTTACAACTCACTTTTAGCGACTGCAAGAATAAATTTAAAGACCTAACAAAGTTTCCTACCTTAAAACTTGTCAGCATTTGTTGTTTTCTAATTTTATGGTCTTTTATTTTTGTTTTATTTTTGGAGTCATATGACTATATATGTTGACAACACTTAGAGCGTATAAAGAGTACGCATGATACAAAGTACTTATTATTATTATTATTATTATTATTATTATTATTATTATTATTATTATTATTATTATATCTATTCTGTCGTGTTCGACCTGTATATTGATCATATTATAGGACAACGGCCATCTGAGGTCTGTGTCTGCAGCTGGTGATACGTGTACTCCACCAATACGACCAGTTTCTGTTCACACACACCATGCCACATAATGTTGGATTTTTTATATTTTTCTGCCAGTACTATTGACCTATCAATAAATTTGGCGAAATCGCTTCATTGTCTGTGTAGCGTTTTGACCAGAAACGCAACGCTATGTCTGTCTTCATTGGACGGATCGCATGGAGTATGCAAACATAGCATTTACTGTGTGTCTGCAATAATAATTTGTGTTGCGTCCGTGTCTATGGACTGACTACATGCATACAACGAGACTTTGATGAATGTACAGCTTTTTGCGGCAACATCCTGGTGTAAAAATTATTTCCAAAGGCGCTTGTTGTGACAGTCCACATTCTCGGTTAGATGCCCTCCACAACGTTTGCATATCGCTTCCGCTTCAAAATTGAAAATATTTATGTTGTAAATTATGCATCACATGGTGTAAATAAGTGGAGATGTTTGTAAGTAGGGAGGTAAATGGCTTCCCAAACTACCGGTGCGCTCCCATATTGTCCATGGTGGTTCGATGTTTCCTATATATCCTTGCTTTCGATAACCTTTTCCCTCCATACTTTGTAGAAGAGTACTCGAAAAGGTTTGCGTAAAGTCGATCGAGTTCAAGCAAATCCGTTTTCCAGCAAGTGCTATTTGAATTCGAAATGTTTTGTCTTAGCAGATCTAAGGGTATCATAGATGCATTTCACAGAGCTACTAATAGAACAAGAGCTATGTTCTTTCGCTATGAGGCTCGATCCATGTTTTGTGTTCCTGCTGGTTCGTCCGAACTTCAATTTTCTGGACTGTCTTGACTTTGTTTTGTTTTTACTGCAGACAGTGTGTACGTTTACGGTTCGAATGTATTCAGGCTCTTCGTCTTCTCAGAAAATTGTTTTCTGCAAAGCTCTCTGCATCGCTCCTATTATCATATACCTGCTTGACCCTTCCTGCTCCTCCAAAAGTACACATGATGTTTACATTCGAGTATGTTTCTGTTGCATCTATTTATCCAGACACGTATGTGTCGTCGGCAAATATTGGGCTTTCCAGCTCCTGTAGTACTGTTTCAGCTCATGTAGTATTGTTTTCCCTTCGTTTCCTGCCAGAATATGTTATGGTGCCAATGTCTGTAACTAGATTGGAGTCGTAGCCGTACTCTTTTATTAAAATCATGTTCTACGGAGGTACGAAAATGATAAATATTAATTCTCAAAAGTAGTTTCCCTACATACTTACTAACCAGCGAACAATGCTATTTATATTGAACAAAGAACAACGTTAAAACATGGAGAAAAAGAAACTTGTTTATTAAATCCTTTTTGTTGAGTTGGGTGCAAGATATTAAAAGCAATTAATGGTGATTGAACAGGTCCGAGATATGTCAATGTTATTAAAATTATAGTCGTTTTATGATCGTCAATTATTTCCAGTACATCTTGAATAACATATGTTGATTTCTTGATAATTTGTGGCCATGAACAACACAGACTTGGTTCATCTGATTTTATTTCTAATGCCCAAAATGTTGTCAAAAACATTGAAAAATTAAGAAAATTTATGATGAATTCAATTAGTACAGTATTAGTAACATGTTGAACAGGATACAATGAAAATCCGAGGCAAAAGCATTGTAGAAATGAGCAAGCATCCAAGATACGTTCATAACTAATCATGTTATGCATTTAAATGTGATCGGTAAATAAGGAAAGTATTGGTTCATCCACTTTTCAACTTGTATGGTTGTAAAACGTTCCACCATATGCATTCGTTAAGTCGTCTCATCGATACAAGGCATCTAATTTATTTTAAACTTAGTTTGGATGTAAGCAAAAAGTTGTTTTATAGTTGTCACTCTAATGTGAATAATTTAAACTTGGGGTACTTTTATAGTATGAATTTAACACATGCAGGTGTTTCGGTTCTTTTAATTTATTGGCACCATATCAATGTATGTTATGTGCTGCTACCATAACTACAAAACTTCTTACTCCTTATTTATATTAATTTTAGCAGAGAAATTCGTTTGATGTTCACATCGAAAACAAACACTTTGTTTTGTTCATTATATATTACATATCTGTAATTATGTAAGCAATGGATTCCTAATCAGCTGTGTTTTAAAGAAGATATTAAAATTTAGTATCTGAAGGCATCACATTCCAAAATGCTCCATTCTAAATAGTTTTGTTATTTTCATACACCTTACTGTCAACATACAGATACAGTCTGAATCAGTCGATGAAACGCTACTAAAATAATAAGATGGATTTTAAACCTTTAAATGTGTCCCCTTTGAAGCCGATTCGGCTTTTCCAGACACATGTATAGTTCGATTAGAAGAGACAGTCAAGACGTCTTTGGGTCATCCTCCAACGTAAGAAACGGTACATATATTTTATTAAAATCCTGCTATTGTTCAATTGCAATAATATGCCAAAAAGTCACGAACCAATCTTTGCATTTTGTCTTCGTTGCTACTGTGGAGAAAGAAAATTACTTAGTTAAGTAGGTGCACCATGTTGCGTGTGTTTAAATTGTCACTAGACTAAATACGTCATCGAGCTACTAAGTATAATAAAATCATTCATCTTTATTCCTTACGTTTACCGTAGAACACTGAATAATATTATATGCATTGAACAAAAAGTAGCATTAAATCATAAACAGACAATACAATGCTAAGGAAACTACGATAATTACTTAATATTACAAAATCTATCGGTTTTCTCTTTTTTCTATTAGAATATTTAAATATATATCATTTCGTTAACCGTAAAACTGTTGGGGCAGAGTTTTATTTGAAAGCGCTTCTGGGCTCAACCGATGTGGACGCGGTTTATATACTTCTGTTTTAAATAACGAATCCGATAACTGGAAAGGGTATGAACAAAACGTTGAAAGCAATATATTGCAGGTTCTTGTCCTGTTGTAAGAAAAACATCATATAAATAATATCGTTAATGAAGCAAAAATACATTTTATTTGCACAACAGCTCTGAATCCTGACTAATAAGATATATAATGCCTACAATTATTATTATTTAATAGTCATCGTTATTTCCTTTGACCTGGATAGCTGATGAGACGAAGCGTACATATTCTCTTGCCTGGGACCAATACTTCATGGGCGTGGCTCTCATTTCCGCACAGAGGAGCAAGGATCCTAGTAAACAGGTAAGTAATTCTTACAATGTTTTAAACTGTCGCAACTGACATTTTGACATTGCTTGTTTTGTTTTTTGTTACATGCCGGTAGCTTTAGTAGATGAACAGACGCCGCGACGCTTGGATATGATCTGATATGATTAAATATGATACAAAAATTTCCTCTCGTTAGGTTGGAGCATGCATCGTAAATCTTAAGAAACGCATAGTCGGAGTAGGGTATAATGGAATGCCAGATGGGGGCATAGAGAATAATGATGACAAGTTTACATGGGGAAAGGACCGTACGAAAGAAAACAAACACTTGTACGGTAAGTCTCTCTCCTTCTATCTCTCTCGATATCTCTCTCTTTCTCTCTCTCTCTCTCTCTCTCTCTCTCTCTCTCTCTCTTTCTCTCTCTCCATTCATCATCCTTTCCCCAGTTTGTCTACAATTTTACGAGTCATCGGGACTTTTAATAATTATCAGGCTTGTAGCCATTTGATTTTTAACCTTAGCTAATGCCACTGGTCCGCAAAATAGCTGATATTTAATACATTTCAACCCCCTTCATTCAGAATAGTTGAACGATGAGTCACTAGACTTCACATCTTTACTAGAAAATCCTGATTATTTACCTTTAAAATAGTTGTTATAATAATAAAACTACCTTTGCCACTTGAAGCGTGTGGTCTCCAGTCCTTTCTGATGTACATCTGGACTTGATGTTATCAAATTAGTTACTATTACTGCAAAACCTACTGATGCCGTTGCCATAATAGATGCTAAATCAACATGCATTCTGGTTCATTGTTTATCAGGTTAGATGCTATTGCAATACTACACAATGATCCTACTGTTATAACTAGATAAATCATTGTTTTGCGATGCAAACATTATTTCGAAGACAATAGAACACACAGAGACTTGTAATGTTAACATTTTGACTAGATTTTAAGTACTCTAAAATAAACTATTCAGACCAAAAGGGTACATTATATTTATAAGTCACTATTCTATTGTTTTCAATTCTTATCCAGGGAATTCTAAATGTAAATATTCATGGCATTATCCCCGACTTAACTTGTTGTATTTTACACATCTGTCTAGCATAATTATTCTTACGTCTAACGTCTCGCAACTATTAAGGTCAAGTGAATGTTGTATGATACACATCCAATTTCACCACACTGTCACGAAATTCTCGTGGACCGTGCTATTATATTTAGATCATACTGATAAATGAACTCAAACATGCTCTGGCCTTAAAATGCATCCATTTTCATCAAAATTTAGAGTACAAGAAATTTACAATTTTGACAGCTGTAATGGTCCAGGGAATGAAAAGGTTCATAGAGAAAAATAAAGATTAATCTAAAATCAAATCATTAGTTTTTTTAGCCAATATCAATTCAATAAGACCCTTTTAAGAGTCGTTATATATATATATATATATATATATATATATATATATATATATATATATATATATATATATATATATATATATATATATATATATATATATACAACGTATCTTGCAGTATATTTTAACGCTATGTAATTGACTGATTCAAATAATTTACTCCATGCATTTCACTTCCTACGTAGCATTAATATGCTGTACATGTTAGGCTTTGCCCGTTATAACTTCTTGCTTTAAACTGTTTCAGGCTGCTTTACTAAGATCTACTATCTTTATATCGATGTTAGTTTCTGAATTGCTTTTCATCACCTCCCATTTATTTTGAAACGACATTGTATTTTTAATAAACATATATATAAGTTATTTTCAGGCTACTTTCAAATAGTCTTTCTAGATTACATGTATCAAGTTTCCTTTATTTTATATTCGAAATACCTTTTATTTTTATTCGAGTGAAATTTAACTTAAACATATTTAACAAGTATGTATAATTTGGTTTTTGATTTTACAACAAAAGTACATAACGTTTTATAGAACTGGGTATCTTTCCATTATAAATCAATGAGCGTAAAGGTTATCAAACCAGATCTTAACGCTGATATTGGTAATCCTGGAATTTGACGAAAGCTTAGGTGAAGTTCTAAGTTTTATATCCTCTTACTTTGGTGAGAGAAAGAGCGTCGCATTGTTATCAAGTCCGATCACGGTCCACTGCTGTTGCGTTGGGATAGTTGCTAAGTTCGCAGCTGTTAACTTTCCATGTGTGGATTTAAGAAACGTTAATACATGTAGTCATGGTGAAGATCGTGTACTTGGTCATATTTTATTGAGCCATCAAAGGTTGTTGTAGATAGGAGTAGTAGATGAATGCCCGTTTGATAACAGATGCTATCAGGTGTTCGTTAATTAGCAATAAAATAGTTCTTGCAGTATCAATCTTTAAAAATAAGATCAGTTGGTAATTAATCTTCGTTCCATACCTAAGGTAAATATTGTTCTTTTACTCATCATATATGTTCCATTACAATAGGAAATTCATGTTGTGCTAATCAAGTCACGAAAAGAGAGCAGACAACATGACATTCTGAAATCCGGGTCTACTGTTTGGTATGGTTTTTCGTAAGAAGCTGAACTAGAGTCCGAAGACGAGGGTATTAATGCAACATAATTACACGAAGATTGTCAATTTGTATTAGCCAGTGATCATATTATGAGCATGTATTAGAACAAACTAAACCCTCTATTGGTATCGACGTTTACTTAATGACGTAGGCCTACATTCTTCTGTCCTGACAATCTGGTTGTTTTTTTCTTTGGTAATTATAAAAAATTTCCCTCACATTCTTTCGTGGAAATGGAGAGTAATAAACAAATAATAAAAAATGATTTCCAAGACTGAGAATCTTGCTGAATTATTAGTAATTATAACTAATTTCCCTCACAATCAAATAATAACGAATGATTTCCAAGACTGAGAATCTTGCTGTATTATTGGTAATTATTACTATTTTCATCACATTATTTCTTGGAACAAGGGCAGATGAAGCTCGTTAGCCTTGTCAAGGCGATTTATCTAGAAGAAGGAACCTCTGATCAAACATCAGTCAAATCCCATCCATTCAATGATGGCTCCACTGCCTTGTGGATATCTTCGGGAGATGGAAAGTCTATGGGAGTAAAACCAGATATAAAATCCGGAGTGGAGCCCCCAGGGCGGCTGGATGTCGACTACGACTCCTTCCGGCAGCTCCTGCATCCATAACGGTACCAAATGTCATGCACAGCATTACTTTGGACCCCACCAGCAAGGACAAGAGAGGGGATCCTGACGTCTGGGCAATCCAGGATCTCCATACACCACGCCCAGGCTTGCGCCATGGTGAGGTCACTCCAGTCTCGCTACTGAGTGAGGAAACAACACAGATGACATTTTACGGGTCATAAGTCCCACCCGATAGGTGTAGGGAAGGTGCGCCACGGGTCAGCTTTGACGGTGGGTGGGATCATCGTGTCCTACCGGCCAACTACCGCCCGCCTCAAGCCGAGCAGCCCCCGGTCAATTAGGTGTTGACCCGCCATCGTCTCCCTGCTCCAGTGGGACTTTTGAAGTTCAACGTGCTGCTCAACATGACAAGTTGACTGAAATTCCACACCAGACAAACAAAACAACAGAATCCAGTACCTATTTCGATTTCCAAGCTAAAATGTGCACACTATCTGTACAGGCATCTCCGATGACCTCAGTGAAGTGGACGACACCCGGAAAACGGCTATCATCAATAGAGAATTCACCAGGCTAAATATCAGCGTAGATGCCCTCCAGGAAACTAGGCTGGCCCCTGGTGGCTCCCTCAGAGAGAAATTCTAGACCTTTTTCTGGAAGGGTCGAGAACCTGAGGATCCCCGTCAGCATGGAGTGGGCTTCGCACTCAAAAACAATCTTCTGGCCTTGGTTGAACCTCCCACAGGAGGCACTGAGCGTCTATTGTCCATCCATCTCACAACTGCTGCAGGTCCTGTCAACATTATCAGTGTATACTTTAATGCCAGAATAGGTGAGGATCACGAGTCATGGCCTACCGTCCTCGGATATCATGGTACTCGAAAGACCAATGAAAACGGTCAGAGACTCCAGTAGCTGTGTTCCTACCATGACCTGTGCATAACAAACACCTTTTACACGGGTAACATGGCCTACCTACCTGGGATATCATGGTACTAGAAAGACCTATGAAAACGGTCAGAGACTGCTGTAGCTGTGCACCTACCATGAACTGTACATAACAAACACCTTTTACACGGGTAAGCCACAACACAAAGTGTCATGGAAACACCCCAGGTCCCATCACTGGCTCTAACTCGACTTGGTCATCGCCATGTGCTCTGATCTTAACAGCGTCCACTCCATCAGAACCTACCACAGCGCAGACTGCGACACCGACCATGCCCTCTTGAGAAGCAGGGTGCCACCACAGCCACAGACACTACAGCGCTCAAGACCAAAAGGACACCCACGCATAAACACTGCACAGATGTCGGTCCCCTCCATGGTGCAGGAGTATGTGTCCTCACTGGACAAGGCTCTCCAGTACCTGCCAGAGTTGTGACCCTTTACAAAAACAAGGGTGACCGCAGTGGTTGTAATAATTGCAAAAGGATCTCGCGTCTGAGCATCGGTGGTAAAGTGTATGCCCGAATCATACTAAACAGGCTGCAGTTGCTGGCAGACCATGTGTACCCAGAATCTTAGTGCGGCTTCAGAGTAGGCAGGTCAACAACAGACATAATCTTCTCCTTACGATAACTGCAAAAGAACAGCAGAGACCAAGGTCAACCACTCTACATGATGTTCATCGACCTCACCAAGGCCTTTGACTTAGACAGCAGGAAGGGCCTTTTTGAAGTTCTCTGTAAAATGGGTTGCTCACCAAAAATCCGCAGCATGATAATCGCTTTTCATGCAGATATGATGGGAACAGTCTTGTATAATGGATCTTACTCAACCTCCTTCTCAGTTAACAGCGGCATAAAGCAGGTCTGCGTTCTGGTACCAAACTCATTCGGGATCTTCTTCTCCTTGCTTCTGTCCTACGCCTTTGACACCAGTTCCGATGGCAGGCTGTTCAACCTGGCACGACTGCTCTCGAAGACGTTAGTGAGGGCTGTGCTCATCAGAGAGATACTTTTTGCAGATGACAAGGCTCTTGTGACCCACACCGAGGGAGTCCTCCAGAGACTGGGGGATCGTTTTGCTGATGGCTGCATACAGGTTGGACTCACCATCACCCTGGAAAAGACAAAGTTCAGAGTGCAAGATTTCACCATTGCTCCTTCAATCAAAATCAACGGTGTCACCTTTCAAGCATTCAATAACTTTACCTACCTGAGGCCAACTATCAGCAACACTCTCTCGCTTGATAAGGAGCTGGCCAGAAGGCTTGGAAAGACAAACACCATCATGTCACGACTGACGAAGAGGGTGTGGCAAAACAACGCGCTGACAGAGCACATCAAAGTCCACGTTTTCCAGGCCTGTATTCTCAGCACCCTTCTATATGTAAGTGAGACCTGTAGTAACTACATGACGCAATAGTGCCGGGTCAACTCCTTCCATATATGGTGCCTTAAATGCATCTTGAAAATCAACTGGCAAGACCGTGTCACACACAGCGAAATCATGCAGCGTGCAAATAGCCCCAGCATGTTCTCCCTGTTGAGCAAATGTCGCCTTCGATGGCTGGGACACGTCCGACGTATGGAGAATGGGAGGCTGCCAAAGCATATCCTATATGGACAGCTGTCCACTGGCGCGAAAAGAGTCGGTTATCCCTCACTCTGTGTCAAGGATGTGTGCAAGAGGGACATGAAGGCATGTTACATCGCACCTGATGACTGGGATGTGCTGGCCGAGGACCAAGGCACATGGAGACTGACAGTGAGTAAGGGTATATCAGTCGCTGATACGAGTTGAGGCCAGATGGGGGCAGAGGAACGTGTAAGAAAGGGCCACGTGGCAGCGACCACAGTAGCTTCGCAGTATGTCTACACAGCCTGCAAGAGGGACTGCCACTCGCACATAGGCCTGCACAGCCACAACAGACGATTTCAGCAACCCAGAGACAGACGACTCCCTATGGGCGCTATCCCCATGGTCTCCCGATACTAAGTCTCCAATGATTTCTTGTAAATGAAGAGTAATAAACAAATAATAAAAATGATTTCCAAGTCTGAAAACCGAGCTGATTTGTTTGTAATTATAACTAATTTCCCTCAAATTCTTTCTTGGAAATGGACAGCAGTTATCAAATATTACAGTCCTGCTGCATTATTGGTAAATAAATATCTGATTTCAATCGCATTGTTTCATGGAAACGGAAAGTAATAATCAAATGATACAAAATGATTTTCAAGACTGAGATTCCTCGTTCCATTAAGGGAGCTGAATTCATAAACAACAAATCGAGGCAATCATTAAAAACATTGTAAATATCATTAGCCACTGCAAGACAAATCCCAAGCCTACAGTGATAACAATAGCTATTATTTGAAGCCAGAGTTAAAAGCAATGAACAAAAGAAAACTCATACTATTCGCACTATTTTGCCATTCGGCTTTGCTTTGAACGTATGGTCATCATTTTTCTTTTCCAAACTCTTAAGTGATTTTTTTATATCTACACGCTTTAAGTTAGAGACACTTCACATTAGAAAAATCAATATATTCGTTTTAAGCTGTTTCGTGCTTCTCTTTCATTAGTTTGCCATGCAGAAATGAATGCTATCGTCAACAAGATGGGTGCTGATCTACAAGATTGTACGATATACACTACGTTGTACCCATGCAACGAGTGCTCAAAACTGATTATCCAGTCTGGAATCAGAAACGTTGTCTACCTCGAATACAGAGAGTTTCCTGAGTCGAGAGTTTTATTGGAAACGGCCAAGATCAAGATTGAGTATGATACACCTATTATTAGTCGACATTCTGACCATTCTTTAATGAAATCAGAAATTAAAATAGTGCTAGGAAATAATATTGTGTATCAAAGTCATTCCGTCGGAACACGGTCATACATTTTATTCAAAATCGTAAAGTGATTAAAAACGAACATCAGTTTAAAACTCTTACGGTGACTAGCATTAGATTTATATAGGAACAGTAATTTCTAAACATTTAAAAAAAGAGGAGTGATTGATAGTCACAATTAAAAAAAAACATGAGTTAACAGCAACAGAATCAAAGTTGTGTAAAATCTAGTATTTGCAATACATTACAGTTTATCGTTGAAAAGGTGCATAAAAGATTAAAATTACTAGTGTATTAATACTTTCACTGCATACATACATTTGGTACCCACACCATTTGTATTCGCTGTTTTGTGTCCATAGGATGGAGTCATGTGTGATATTTTACATTAGTATCTTCCATTCACCCAGGACTATAAGAAGTTTAATAAAAACAATTGTAACATTATAAACAAAATGAACAGGATTTGATGTAATACAAATCTATTTATATTAGACGATATCTCTTCAGATATATTTCTCGTAAGAGGAAAGTATATAAACATTTTTGTAAAACTAGGTTGTGAGAATCTGAAAGAAAATATTTGGAATAGGACGAAAATTAACCAATGTACATCACTTCTTAGGACCCTATATATAACGACAGCAGTTATACTATACTATATTATTATTATTATTATTATTATTATTATTATTATTATTATTAAGTCATCATTTCCTTTTGAAGAAATAAACTTATTTTTAATAATATAATAATTTTTTGTGTAAAATGTAGCTGACCACAAAACACTTTGTTTTCATGGATATTTCAGGATCATATTACTTGATTAAAAACCGATGTAAATGCAGCATCACACGCTTTCATGAGCGCATACATTACACAAAACGTACCACGAACGTCTGTCAAGATACGTGATGAAAGTTTCAAGCAATTTCAATAGTTTATACCTATCAAAATTACTAAAAAAAACATTTTTACACTTACATTATAAACCAAAATTCACATTAAATAACATAACACCATGCTATCGAGCCATCTTGCAATCAACATTTTGTGATGGCATAAATAAAATAAAATAAAATGTACAATTTCATTCTGTCATATCTTTGATGGTTCTGAGCGATGACTTAACTATGTTTTTAAGGTAAATGGGAAAGTAATTTAATGCTATAGTCGTTAGATTAATTTACCAAGTATGGTGTTTGCAACGCCATTTCGATGAATAAATACATAAAATGCAAAGCATGGTTGATGTTGCTTTGTCATCGATTGTAATGACTTTTGTGATGTTTTAAAGAATGACAAAATTCGAACAATGAAACGATAATGGAACAGATAACTTGATTATTTATGAATAGAATTATATTTATTTTTAAAAACCTAAAGTACATACTTAATTGTTATCAATGTAATGTTGATTGTTTCTGATGAAAATAACTTACAAATTGATTTATACACACTAAATAGATCATTGCTTTTTCCGAGAAGTACACAAATGAAGCAGCTTGGTCATCATTGTTGTAAAACACTGAAAACGAACATTTTGTTATAATTAAGAGAATTCTGTATCGGATGCTTTTCTCACACAATAATTAAGGAAACGGAAACCAAATATGGCGAGATTCATGACCGCATATTGAAATATCGATATGCAGGGAGTTATCCAGAAACATTTTGAGAAGAAAATTAAATTATTTTGGCATAAGTGTGTGTATAGAATATAAAAGTAGTTATCATCAGAAAATCTAATGACTTTGCCCCATCCATGAGATTTAAAGTCACAAGTTTCAGAACTTTTGACAAAATTGTGCCCTCTTTCAGGATTGAGGGTTCGGAAAGTATTACACTTCTTATTTGTTTCTTAATTATGTATTACATACCTTAAACCTAATTTGTAATAATATGCTTGTCACGAATGATTACCAATAAATTATTTTAATTTTCAGAAAGTACCAACCAAAGGGTAATGTGGAGAGTCTTGTTGAAGCACTTAAAAAGCTGTAAAGGAACTTATTTAGTTTGGTCAATAATTATACAGAATACAAATGTCTAAATATTCGTATAAGACCAAATGTTATAAAACTTCAATGAAAACATAATATAAAGTTTTAAAGGATTTTTAGCATACTGCTTGAGCGGCTTGTTACTTGTAGAATGTTAGTTTAAACAACAATCTATCTTACTGTAATCATATATGTAGCGAAATGCTTAAGTTAATCCGTGTATATCAAACAGAATAAGTGTTGTACATTTTTCAGTCATTCTTTCTGTTTCATTTCCGTATCAAGAGTTTAATTCTCGTTAAAAAAGAAGTTGAACATTATCATTTTCTGTAATGAAATTTGTGTATAATTAAATTTAGAAAGACCTAGGTCAAGTTTGATATTCGTATTTTATATCAGTCATGTTTTAGGCTAAGATTTGTTTTTCTTAAATCATACATTTTATAACATACGTACGGGTGTCATTGTCGTTAAGACACTTGTTTTGGTATATATATATATATATATATATATATATATATATATATATATATATATATATATATATATATGTATATATATGTATATATATATATATATATATATATACCTGAATTTCAAGAATGTAATAAAACTAGTATTATGCTGAATATTAGTTTTGGTTTCCATTTGTTTACTAAAAGAAGTAAGTGTATGCTCATCTGTTCTTGCTGCGCTGTAGAAATTAACGATTATATATATTGTTTTATTATTGTCAACATGTGGTCAATGTAAAGTTAGAGGTTACTCTAAAATTTATTTGGTACAGTACATTGCTTATGTAAAGAAAAGTTAGATGTAATAGAACTTGCTGTATGTGACTAATTTACATTTCTATTCATACAATGTTGTCTTGTCCGTACCGCATTTACCAATGGTGTTCTTATATGACGCGTTTGCATTGACGTCGACGCTAGCTTGTAAGCAGTCATCTCAGATTTTGAGAAACTGTTAAATGTAAATATCATGACACTTGGGTTGTACATAGATCTTCTACAGCCATTTCAATACTTTGGAAAACAGATCCTGTGTAGAACTACTCAACACTAGCTACTATAGGTCATTGTGATTTTCATTTAGTCGCATGGGTGGTTACTGTTAGGGATTAATCGGAGCTGGCACTTATTACATCATATGGTAATTTTCGATTGGCTAACATCAAGGAATGCATTTTAGTTAGAACAGTATACATGCCTACTGAAGTAAGTGATGCTTATTTGACTACGGAAATTATATCTATTCTAGAGACACAAGTGTCACGCGCCCACGTTATATAAACTCACATGATGTCATATAATGTATTACCTCTATTATGCACATTTTCATTGGGAACTATCTTTGTTTGGAAGAGTAAGTGCCTTTGCTTTGGACGTTAGCATTATTACTAAGCAAAGCTCTCCTGGCTTGGGCGAAGCAAATTGGAGACGTATATCTTTATCGCATGCCATGAAATGCTTACAAAATTACTTTTTATTGCAATTTTTTCCATCCATCTTTTCACTTCACCTCTTATAATAACACTATTGAAGAAAACGATGTAATATTGTTCTATATTAGTTCCCTTATGTTAATGCCACATATTGATGCATAATACCATAATTCACCGATATTGTGATATTTAAAAGGCTATGAAGATATATTAACAAATCTAAGATATAGATTCATGCGCGTAAAATGTTGAATATGCTTGTTGAAAATATTTTCAAAATGCACTTTTTATTGATTTGAAAGCAAAGTTATTTCTTTCAATGTCTATTGCAGAAATGAACGTCATAATTCTTCTTTCGTGAATATATGATAATAGGACCTGCCTCCGAGATTTCCTAATGTTTTTAATGGTAGTTTTCTTTTCGTTCTAGAAACATGCCGATATAAAGCATTACATGCATCTACCTGAAAGTATTCCCTATCTTGGCGTGTCTTTTTACCTACTTTTATCTCTTTGATAATTTCATTATTTCTGTATTACTATCATTTCCTTGTGTCTGAGTAAATCCTTGATGCAAGGTGTGACATCATCTTTATATTTTATCATAACTACAATAGGCATTGATAATACATAAGACGGTGAATAATTCCTCATTAAAAAACACGTTTTGAGTCTTCTTCTCTTTTAATGCCCGTCTGTTTCTTCAATATAGTTGTGATGGCACTGGCGTCCACACAGTCCTTCACATTAGTGTGATATAAAGGTCAACATACATTTTGTAATCTGACTTATCACTTGGGTGAAGTAGCATCTGTCATAGGGTCTGGTACGGTTTAAAACGCACATTAATTTTATGCCCTTGAAATACGTGCTTGGAGCATTAAAAAATCCTTTCCTCATATGGTACAATGATAATACCTTTCGAATATATATATATATATATATATATATATATATATATATATATATATATATATATATATATATATATATATATATATATATATTCTTAGATGGTCTACTCTTCTCGGTCATTACAATATGTACGACCAATCGATGGATTTTACTAACAAACTTGATAAGTGCATATGGCTTATAAACAAGTATAATCATAATATGGTTCATTAACATGAATGATGGATGAATGAGTTTCATACATAAACTGACATTGCAGTGACTGATTTCACAGAAAAGAGATATTAAAGTTTAATTGCTAAAGGATATCAATGATGGTTATTTACCTCTGTCATCGCGATCAGTACAAGATATAGAAGATTCATATCGTGGTCCATTCCACCGTGGTCCATTCAAACATCTCAAGAGCCCTGATACCTGACAGTAACACATGCTAAGCTTCTTCACTTAGTGTTGGACCAGGCGTATATATATATATATATATATATATATATATATATATATATATATATATAGGATCTGCGTATATTGGCCAAGAATGCCTTCCATTTATCTCCATCGGAATAAGGATTTTTTTTGGTATGGTTTTGGGGTTTAACGCCATTCGTTCTGCACAATATAAGCTATATATATGGTGGCCAGTACATTTGATAGAGGATGAAGCAGGGAAGAAACATACGTCCAAGGGAAGCTACTGGCTAGTCTTTTCACATATTTTAATTGTTGGGTTGTTGCTCTAAATCACTCAGGCAGAGGTTAGCTATGTTAATTATCTGTATTGGCATGTGTGCATACATGCATACAAATCAGCAGTATATGGATTTGACCACTAATACGTTTCTATTAAACTAAATGCTAATATATTACAAATTGAAAAATGTTCCTAATTAGCTTTGCATACAAACCATATTTGGTTCAATATATATTAGAGCTCGATATTTCCAGATGTGGCAAGCACACTTCACAGCATGTTATTAAGTCTAGTGCTGTTATAAATGGGGGGGGGTGTCTTCTCTGCACCTAATAGCATAAGCTAGCACCAAAAGGTCTACATGCAATTTTGTAAAGAGAAATATCAATACAGGATATACAAATTAAAGTAAATATTTTCTTACCAACTATAGTACATTGAAGTTTGTGAAATTCTTAAGTGGAACATCATAGCACATGTATTAACCCATAGGGACATCACCTACGATTATATACTCGATGTATCTTTCCCCTATCAACAGACTGGTTCCCTGTATTTAACATAATTCAAGATGGGGTACCTAAATGGTCCATCTTTGATATCTGAATGAAGACCATCTGATGTTAAAGGCGTTGAAATGAGCAGTAATGTAAGTGATATTGTGTTTCGTCCATTAAGCAACATTATAAGTAATTATTCCCTTGTTTCAGCAGTGTTGTTGAAAAGATATACGATGATCATATTACATATAGCGTAACGTTGATACTAAGGTTTAAATCTGTCCGCAGGCATATTAGGATTCCATAAGCTTATGTATTCATCGGAGTATAATACCGTTTGGTGGCATTATTCAAAGACAAGGATTTCGTTCCTTTTATCTATGCTAGTTGTTCTGTGAATCGATTTCTTTAGCCGTTAATTATTTGTATGTTCAATGTAACCTGATTTATCTTTACTGGCTGCCTTTTTGATGTCATTTCAAAAGATTGTGTTGATGGTTATACAATGTATAATAGCTGCCAATATTTACAATCATAGAATATTAGAATTTTCCTGGAATTTCTAATCCGTCCTTATTATTTATTTGTCTATTTCGATAATTAGAGGTGTTCTATTTGCCTTGATAATGTAGGTGACAAATAGCTATAAACAGATTAGCATTTGTTGTCATTTGTGTTATCTCCTGCATTTTAAAGGCAAAATTCTACTTGCAAACTAACTCAGATATGTCTGCCCTCTACAAAAACATTAGTTTGTGACAATATGGGTTTATCCTTCTCAGATAGTATGCATCTGTTGCAAAGTGAATTGAAACGAGTCATAAGTGAGAAAAAGAATTTCTGTCATGTTAAGGTCAATAATAAACATATCCATTATATGTTATTCGACGTGTCATTGCACTTGAACGAACAGCAAAGCAGAGAGATAGCCACGACTACTGATTAGCATATAAACTGACGCCCACAGACAGTCCGTTTACATACATACATACCTTCTGTGTCACTTTTGAATAGCTTTGTCGTCAGAACATTGATAACACAGCCCACTGCAAGCCATAATAAACATTTCCGTGACTTTCACTTGACATGAGACCAACATAGAGATTACCCGCCTACTGATTAACTTATCAAATGATGCTCAGCCCGAACTGTCTGATATATGTGGAGTCTTAATGGGCCATGACTAAAATTGCAGACACAGCCGTACGGAAGCAGATAATTTATTTAGAGACGCAAGGTTAAAGAGATATAACTGGTTAACAATGACCTACAGGGGGAGGACGAATGGTGCTAATACTTCTATATTTAAACAAAATAAACAGTGACTATAATTGATTACTCTCATAATTTCAGTAACTACCACATAATAATAATAATAATAATAATAATAATAATAATACCAGGAAGAATTACAAATCATATAATCAGTAGTTAATATAGGTGCTCGAGTGAGTAATGAAAACTCTAAATGAATTATTCAATTAAACAATAATGAGACTGTAAACAGATAATGATTTTATTTTTCATGTGGGTGCTGTGTTTTGTTGATGTTAAGTCTTTTTGATTTTAGAAGCTTGGTTTCAGTGTTGTAAGGTGTAGTCTCCACTACAATTCTTGTCCGTTCTTGATTTGGATTGTGTAGTCATTGTAAGGAAATACAGTTGGTAATATTCCACTAAACCTATTACCAGGAAAAGAGAAGTGATCTGCAACTGGACTCTTTACAACTCACTTGGCATCCAATCAGACCTGTAAAGATTGAAGCCTTTCATAAATGTTCGATTAATCAGAGATATGGAAGGCTACGGATCTTACATTTGATGAAATAAATTCCATCATTTATTTTGCACGTTCTGTTTGGACAATGCATACGCAATATCTCGTACGTCCGTATACTAGAAAATGTGTTGGTCTCTATCATATCTTGACACGTTTTGCTCAGGTTATATCCACATGACCATATGTGCCAGCATGTCCATGATTT
Organism: Unio pictorum; assembly: GCA_030141615.1. Lineage (NCBI taxonomy): Eukaryota > Metazoa > Mollusca > Bivalvia > Unionida > Unionidae > Unio > Unio pictorum. The sequence goes on from JARLTB010000224.1 coordinate 2,297,942, forward strand.
AAGAATGACATTAGCTTACCTCTAACTATGATGAATGTCGGCCTGTTGTGGCTTACTACTGGTTTGTTAGGGAGGATGAACCTTAGTGTGATCAAAGAGTCAAATCAACCGCAGCGTGGATTGTACGGTTAGAAAAGCCATTTATTTGATAATAGTGTATATAATTCAGCGATATATTTTCAAGATTCTAAAATATGTCTTTTTGCGTTTGGGACATTATTGCTTGTATGACAGGAGTTTTGTGGTTCCATCACTACTTGTGGTCCTTTTGTTACTGCTAGTACTGCTCGCACTCTGGCATAATCTAATCATTGCTATTAGCCGGCCGTCTTTGTTTTGTAATCTTTGGGTCTGCTGCTTTTGTTTTTTTTTTAACAATTTGTCATATAAATTCTGTTATTGTAAAATTGTTCTATTGTTTGTGCAACTGGTTGTACAAACGGTTTTGATCTCAATTCCTGAAATATCTACTTACCACATTTTATTCCAGTTTCCGCTTTCCCACAAATATTTATGAATGTATTTTTTTAGGTATGTATGTATACGACATACATTACAATATTGGTTTTAACGTTTTGGTGTAAGTAAATGTGACATACCAACACATTTTTATTAACACCCGCCTTTGAATTAATTTTTCGTACAGAAGGGAAATAATACGAGGAAGTATGTAGAGTGAGAGAGAACAAAATTACCGAACGTGAACTAAGAAACCTACAAGAAATTGGGACTAGGTGTAGACTTTTCATGGGATTCATGTTTATCATACCAATCAAAAGAAATTGCAACAACCTGGCAAGATGATAATGTAAGATTTTAAAGAGGCATGTACATATTGTTATCTACTTTATCTTTTGTTTATTTTCATTTTTTTTGTGCATTATTAAACCTATTAACATAGGTCTAAAATCAATTATTTATTATTAAAATGTCCAAAGATCGATCTATCGCCCTAGTTGTTCCTCTATCACTGCATATGTTGGTAAGGCTGGAGATTAATCGACCAATACAGAATCATAAGGATGGGTAGTGATTGAATGCCTGTGTCGTAGGTATTCTTCACACCACTATTGCATCTCTCTCTCTCTCTCTCTCTCTCTCTCTCTCTCTCTCTCTCTCTCTCTCTCTCTCTCTCTCTCTCTCTCTGTTCTTTCGTAGAAAGATACCAGAAAAAAATCCGTTTAAAACTGACCGTGGCTTTTTTGCTGCCTATGTTACGCGCCGATTTCTTTGGAACTATCAATGATGGAAAGCCAAAAGCCTCTCCGCTTTAAGGCGATCTCTTTTAGCAGTGCGAAGCAGGTCCATAACACTGCTATAGCACGGCGAACACGTTTGAAATGCGACTGTGCACTTAGTGGCTGGACAATGTTTTCAAGCAATGAGCTCAGGCAGTTATCGAGATGTCCTTATGTATGAGGTAAGCAAGCTGCATAGGTTTGATTGAATGTAATGCATTCGTTTGGTTCTTTTTATCATAAGGAGATTCTCTCATTAGCGAATAAAGGTGGAAAGTTAAGGACTGATACATCAAGTAGGCATATAATATAGAGGTGATCTGATGTAAGTTCACAAGTTCGTGGGATACAGGAGTGGAGGGGAAAATATTATCATCTGTCCTATGAAGAATCTATTTTAAAATGTGACCTTGTATATGGGTGGGTTGGTTAACTGACTATTTACGGTTGAAAACATGTATGGAATTTAAGAGTTGTGATGTGCATGAGTTTACAGGAAAGTCAAACTGAGATTTGAAAATACAAGATTAATCAGGTTGCCACCTATCGAATGTCCCCTACTCCAGGAGAGTCGAAACTGTTCCAAATAGAGCGGTTCAGTCAGATTGCGTTTTCTACTAGGACGAGGGCAGTAGAGGAAGAACAAATAGATGGACGGTCTTTTGTTCCAGTGTGAGTGTTGTTTGGACGAGTTTATACGATGTTTGGCAGAAATTAACGGTTGTGTTGTATTTAAGCCATTTTATTTTGGGATTCTTAGGCATGACATCAGTTCCACCTCCGCAAGAGTGGTGGAGGAACGCCTTGATGGCGTAACCTCTTACTTGGGCTCATCGGCTAATGTTTTAGCCAGGTTTATGTTAGAAAGAAGACGTCAATATTCTGATTGATGATAAATTTACCTATTTATGTGCGCTTTTCCGGTGGTCCCACTGATTAGGCGTTGAACAATACAACACGCAGAGGTATTTATGGGTTAGTTGACCCAAAATTTGACGATTTAATAAGGATTTGCACCAGGTTATCTAAATTATGGGCCGAATTTGTTTAATGGTTAGCTGGAACGGGCGATAGGGAGATAACTGGAGTTCTTCATCCTGATCTTGGCTTCCAACTTTAAAACAAAATTTCTTTTTTCTCTTCTGTTTACATTTAAGTAATGATCAGTCTTTAGTCTACAGTAGAATGTAGGTTGGGGATCCAAGGAATGATTTTTTTTAAGTCAATTAATGAGGGTCCATGATATCATAAGCGGGTTGACTGGCGAAAACTTGAGAGAGAGAGAGAGAGAGAGAGAGAGAGAGAGAGAGAGAGAGAGAGAGAGAGAGAGAGAGACAGAGAGAGAGAGACAGAGAGTCAGAGGGAAAGATTGAGAGAGAATTACAAGCATACGCCAAACAAATCTAAACCATTTACACATGATGTATTAGAATCAATTATATATGTGCGGACCAACTTGTATATAGTTTAGAAAGGCTTTGATTTTTGAAAAAAACATTCAATTATAAAATTTGAAGTACTTGTCTAATGCCATACATAATACTATGTTAACTGAGATTCTTTGATCTTATCCAAGAAAGCTTCATTTACCTAATATCTGAATTACAATTTGATTTTAAATTCACAAGAAACTGTTTTGATATATCGATAATTAAATTTCAGTTTGGATTGTTTGTATTCTGATGTAGATTTTAAAAAATACGAATTGCAGCTATATAACTGCAAGATTTGCTAATATATGTGCTTGTACGGATTATGTAAATATAAATGCGGACGTATTTGCATGGGATCTAACTTTTTTTCTAATAAATATTTATATTATTCAGGCATCATATATACTATTCACTCATTATATTATTTTATTATATAACATTGTAAGACCATAAATGATAATCATAAGGCAAACTACTTTACAGATAACACAGCAATAGCAAATATTAAGGATTTGTCAAACTTTATATTATACAATTATGATAACATCGTTATCATCTCCTAAAATTCATTAAGATCATTAATAATATGTATACTATTTCAATACACTAATTATTAAATACATACCAGCTAGAATTTAATTAAATTGCCGACATACATTGGATCTGGAATGGACTCTGGATTGTGTTGCTAGATAACCATGTTCTACCATAATATTCTTTTATAATATAACAGCAGCACAAAAAAACTCTTTACGAGATGTCATTCCTTACAATTTGGTATTAGCCTATGTTTTCTCTGAAATGGTTCTAAGGCATAACATCAACAGGTTTGCAGATCATGGAGTCTATTGTCGACATAATACCGTCATAGCAATTGAAATTTTTTTAAAAATTAACCATATGTTTACAGTTTACATGTCTAAAGGAAACAAACTGGTTGTGTATGCTAAACATATATACATTATTTGACTGCAAAAATTATATATTTTTAATTTTAGCACGACTCTTATATAGCAGCATGAGAAACAACTATATTATGTTGGTTTCAACTTAATAAAACACTAAAATATTGCTATAAAATTTGTTTTTGTTATTATTTTAAAAATCGTCTTACCTTTAAGTTTCAGTTAATCCACCTTTTTCAACGTGAGTCAATTTTCTCTTTTGAGGAAGATATATTCTTAAAATCTTTCGATTTATATTTAATATTCAATGTGAAAGAAACAAATGTCTAAGCTGAATATTTCTCACGCCTAATAAAAATGCAGGATTTTCAGCTTTTCAAATGAATATTTTGCGTTTACATTTGTACGCATTTGATAAATTAGATGATGATAACGCTGTGACCTAATAACGTGACACAAATATACAATTAGGAAGTGACAAGTGTGCAAGGACCATATGGCTGCCGTCGTTGGTCCTTACCTTTGACTATACATTAATACTATACAGTATTACTAGTTCCTCACAGCGTGGTTTAATTTTGTATTTATTAAATGCCGATTTAGAGGCACAATAACAAAAGAATATGATTCATATGGTTTCATGGATCGAACTTTGTAATCTTTTAGCATTTTAATCATACCTTAAGGGATGTACTTACCTATTTCAAATCTTTTGCCACACACATCCCTACAATGCACCACTGCAAAATAGAAATGAATTATGTACATATGTACGAAATATTGGCAATAATAAAAAAAATCACCATTCTAATTTCAAACTGTTCAAGATGAAGACAATAGAAAAGCCTTACGTATGTCATAATTAGTGTTATGCACCGACGAAAATTATATTATGTGACATTTGATTTCGTTACAAAATATCAATTGATTCAAGAAACCTTGAACAGCAGCCATGTTTCTGAAGTGAGAAAAATTACCATATATGGTCCACACTTGGTTCCTCTTGCTGCACTGAAATGGGTCTCCATGCATTGCTCCGTTTTTGGATCCGTACATTTCATGGAGAGACATATAGTTGGAGATACAGCCTTAAAACAGGAAAAGAAAAGTCATTTTGGTAAATGGCAAGCTTTTTTAGAAATCCGTGCTTATTATCAAAGATTGGTTTAATAACACACATCATACTATATAATCAAACATTTGTTAAAACCAAAACAATATTGTTACTGTATAGTCAATTTGTGTTATTTACGTTTTTAGTAGCTTTATTAAACCATAAATTCATTTTAAATTATTGATGAGCTGTATAAACCCCTTCACCACATGTGGCTGCCTTGTCTAGATAATGATTATTTATTCAAGTAAGACATAGGTTTATAGTACGGGATTCGTTCTTCTTTGTATATATTTTGTTGATTTTTGTGTACTGTAAGATAATATTTTGATACCATTCATTACTGAGCTCCTTGATTTGTGTTCCCGTTCAATAAGGTTGGGCCCAAATATCAAAACATATTTCATATGTTATTTGTTATTTGCAGTTTATTTATTTATATAAGTAAACCATATTCAAATCTTAATTGTATTATTTGCAACCTTGCTTGCAAACTGTGGATTGCTATGCCATAGTTGCATATGTTTTAAACTTTGTACCACGGTTAAACGAAAACAAATCTTTGATTTCAATATATCGTTTAGAGTTAAGATTCAGTAAAATTGTTATCACTTGCGGATTTGCCTACCTCAGATATTCATTTTTATATCGGACAAGTTATTTAATTATCCAGACTTTTTGGTACATATCGTTCTTGTTTGTTTAGAAATGTATGGGAATTACTCGATCAGTATGCTAGTGTTAGCTTTTCTGCTTGTTTATTCCTGATTCACGTGACAGACTATATCTCCATGACTCGGAGATGCGTGCATCACACTATGCGTAGACTGTAGTTGATTTGCGTTAATAATAATGCATCAGCTCAGTCAGGATATTTCATGTGTATACGATGATTAAATGTAATCTTAAATAAAAACGCCAAATACAGTTAAGTAGCCGACCCGATAAATGTGAAATGTTCAAACTGAATGTCATCTTCAGATAACAGTGATAATGCTGATATAAATAGTACCGTTTGTAAGATCTCAGCGTATTACTACTCATTCATCCCACATATTGTTTATCAATGATGTTATTTAACTTCATCCATTTTAAAAAAAAGACCAGATATAATACATAAATACGACGCAGACATATTTTTACATTCTTAAATATAATTCGAACATTTGTTAGTTTTCATTACTTATTTTCTCTTCTTTGCGGGTCAGCAGTTTATTTGTATACATTTGTAAATGAACTTCCTACGATTTGTTCCTCTCCGTATTGTTTCATTCCATCATTGACTTTAGCACATTTTTTGATAAACGCGAGAGAATGGCTGCATGTATGAATATCCAACAGTATTTGCACATGTATAGTTGAAAGGGACAGTGATTTAGTTGAAAAATTCAACTAGAAGTGCAAGTCTCTCAAGACCAAATACAATGATGTTGAGTTATTACTACAAATGCAGCGCCATGCGTGTTAGGTCCAATTGCCAGAGCTAGGTTAATGGTCAATGGGCTACTGCTAGTAATATGATATTATTTAAATAGGCATCATGTTCAGTTATGTGCAGTGATGACTATCGTTCGTACACAAGTATCAGCAAAGCATCTGTAATTATTACCAACCGGAGCAACATGTGTATGACAATGCATATCAATCAAGGTCTGTCTAAACAACTCCAAGTGCAGCAATGAACATTCAGACCGATGTTTTGATGTAGGTCCTTATACGACCGCGGATTGTGATATGAATATGGAATCTGGGCCGTCTATGACGCATATTCAAGCATAATCCCATTATAGGGTTCCAGATGACCGTTTAACTACAACGAAACTTCATTCACTCCTAAGGTGTAAACTATTTTAAATTGCTCTTGACTATTATACCGATTTACATTTGAATCGCTGAAAACATACGTTTGCGTTCATTAGGACCATGTGTGGTACTTATTTGCTAAATTAAGTGTAGCACAATGCCAACTGGTGGTGCTGGTTTGTGGTATGCGCGGGAAATAACAGGGTTGATATGTTTATTACAAAAACGAAAACAAGCCTGATTATGTTGTCAGTGAAGTTATAACATATGAATCAACAATGTTATTGTTGACAGTTCTACTTTATAGGCTGCGTGCGGTTCATAATTATCACGATCAAAATTAATAGTTTGTGTGCTATATGATCTGAAATATTAATTGCATCGTTAACAAATATCATTGTTGTGCCTGCGGTTGTCGCCATGATTCCATTTTTGACAAATCTCACTTAGGCATTGACATCGTAATTTGCATCCTCGATCTGTGCAAGTTCCATATATGTCTCGTATATAACATACATGTGACAAGTATTTGAATTCTATTTTAATAAATTGGGGTCTCCGTTTGGTATGCATGAAATTGAACATCTCTTTTACTTTGCTCCAGCACCACACGCGTCCACATGTCAAACTGCATGATCATACATATCTTGTAACTGAACCATGGTGAAACGTTTGGTTCCACTTATACATTACTGATTTGTGTAATGCCTCTGACGTATTTCACCGTAATCGATTCCCCATCCCATAATTGCAATCATTAAACTTCGTCAAATTTTCCTAAGTAGTTTAGTTAATGATTTTACCATTTACAGGCAACATAGTTATTCTTTATGGTAATGTATATTGTAACTTTCGTTGTGCTAGAGTCACTAATCGCTTCGTTCATTTCGAATCGATTGTAAAACGCGAGAATTCATAAGCTTCATCCAATCAACATCATCGTTTTACTACTAGATGTAAATGGTTTAGTGCCTGATGCAGCGCGCTAGGTCAGAGGCTCTAGGACTTTTAATGCGCCCTAACTCGTACATACGCAGCTTCGACAAGACCAACACAGAGAAGCTAACATAGACTGGTGTTGTCTGCTTTGCTCTTGAATTTTGTTATGTTAACGGCAACAAGTCCACCATCAAAGAGCCTTCTGAATTCAGCGATGAGGTTTCGAATATATATATTATTCTCTATCACGTATAAGGTAGATTCCCCATAATTTTCAATAACACAGAATCGTTCACGAGTTTGGAAAAGTTCTTCTGAAACCCGTTCATGGCCTAAGTTCCCAGATCCGTATTCATCCGGATAACCGGAGCCAACCGAGTGCTTTGGTAAAATTCATGCCCTGGATGAATCTACTTTACTCGTATATCTAGTGCAAATACATCTGTATAACTCGTACAGATAGTGAATAATTTAATTTTGACCTTAGTTTTTGTACTATAGTTTCATTCAGCATTGTTGCGGACGATTTCATGATGATAGCGCACTGATACAGGGACGATCACGCATGATACACCGACAACGATACTGAAGCCATCCGATGATCGTTGTGCGTCTCATGTAAAAGTTCAGGTATTCCAAACCAACTTTAAAGACGTATATGAGATAACTGTTTATATTGTACTCGCACCCGTGGTTTTGTACATCAGTGTGTATGGTGTCAACCTAGTCAAACACAACAACTGGTAACGGTTGCATTAATGTCTCAACCATTAGACCTATGTTAAATTAGATATTTAATATGATTGAATGGTTTGTGCTTGCATATTTTAGGCTCGCAATATTAATCCAGCCATGATGTGTTTCACTCAATAAATAGAGGCATATCGAAGTCGTCGAGAAATTCTATTTCGACTTTGGTTTTTTACAACAACGCATCCCAATCCATAACTGGTGTTATGAAGATATGTGCAAGATCGAGATTGTACACTTGCATGGCAGTGTTCTGAAATTTCTCAAACTCATCAGGGAAGAACCACGCACCATGTACAGATACAGATTGTTATAGTTACCCATGGGTTTGTACTTGAATGTAGACCCAATCGTGGTTGCGTATTTATGTTTTGTCTCAAACATTCCATGTACGGATCAGCCATAAATAACGGCTCAAACAGTTGAAACTGAGTTTCGGAAATATTTTTCCAGCCGCCATTGTACGTGTCTGCATACATAACTATTCTCGTTAGCAGGTTTGTATCGATAATAGATGGCAATATCGCCTCTGATAGATTGACCAATTATGTTTCCAAGTACGAAATATAAAACTGCGTTTAATCTATGAACTGTAAAAGGGATGTATTTGTTTGATGGTTATCATTGAGTTTGACGCAATGACGACTGCTTAGTTAGCACACACACTCCAGTTATGAAACATTGATGGAGGTTTGTTTTCTTCGGGTAAATTCTCAACAGTATTTTGCCTGCGTTGTGTGCCGCAGGAGGAGGAGGCAGTGTTATGGTAGTAATTCTATCGGTGGATGGGCTTAAACTTTTGGTAAAGAGTCGGTCACAGATCCAGCAATAAAGTTCCTGCGAACTCACTAATCTTATCACGACTAATAATTAAGTATTTTGATTATGCAAGCTGTTCTTGAACATAGTACGGCGTTAATCCCAAATAATTGAAGAGAAACCTTAACCGTTTCCTTGCCACAATAAAATACAGGTAACCCTTGTCGCTCGCCACACTTAATTTCTATATAATAATTCTGAATGGTTGTTGGTCAGTGACTTATGTTATTTGATTTAAAACGTTTGCGTCATTGGAAGCAGATCTTTCTAATAGACGGCTGATGATATAAAGAGCATTCCTCTTTCCTTGGACTGCAGTGAATTTGAGACTATTGTTATACATGGGTATTTTTATTGTACGATGTGGTGTTTGCCATCACAGACAAAATCATGATCCATGAACAGCTGCAGGTAGCTTAAACATGCATGCAACGTCTACATGGAAGTTCTTATGCTCCTACTTGCTGTGTTGGTTAACGTTGGTAATGTGATACCAGTTATAAACAAAACATACCTCCAAGAACCATCAAATCAATCTGAGTTCATCTGTGTTGTCTAAGTTGGGATAGTTCAAGGGCATAAACGCACTCATCGCAAGTGAACACATTAACAGCGATACCGTGGTAAAGCGTTTCAAATTAAATTTTTCAGTGTGGTCTTAGTATACAGCAGAAAATATTCAAACTTGACAAAGTTGAAGTTATCCAGGTGATGGAGGTACTTCAATGTATGTCTATATTGTCACTAAATTTATATAACGCGGTTACAATTAACCATTCAAATTTATGTTCTCAAAATTCGTTACTTTATCTTTGACCGTTGCGGAACCACAGAGTTATTTGTATGCATCCGGATCCATTAAACAGTTGATATGGCGTGAGATGAACAAGACTTTGAGCACATCTTTCAATTGTCCATCTTTGTCTTGCATTTGTTTATTTTTAGAACGTCTCAATAATCTTTTCAATACTTTCTATGTTTCATCATTGATAGTACTGGTGTCGTTACGTTTCAGGATTGAACGGACGCCACTGTGAATTCAAGATGTTTTCATTTAATAATTCTTTGTCACGACAAAGCTGAATAATCCAGGAATCATATGTGTTGACTACGCTTCTGAAATTTGAATTCAGGTGCTCGTGATGTCTGTGATCGGTCCTGTGTATGATTAGTTGCTTCAGTAGCAGCATCAGATTATAGACAGTTTGTTCTTATCGAATACAGTGTTTCTAACCCTTAATACGACAACAGTCATATTAATTAATTAATTCATTCATTAATTCATAAGTGTCTACTATCTCAAGTGTCACAGTTGTTCTTGTACCTATTGGTATTTCTATGACCAATGATTCTTTTGCATTAAACTGAAAACTGTACGATGGTTTTGTGAATAAACCAGTCCGTGTACAAACGTAACGTAAAAAAAATAAATCCATAGACTCATGGAACATATGTTTTAAATTCATTTCGGACTATACAAACTGAAATGTTCCATCACATGTATTGCACTAGTTCGCATATTGCCACTTGGATCACCTTTCAAAGATGACTCTGCATTATTAGCCTCAAGTGAATCATTCCTAATTATAGATTAGATAATATTCTCAAATATAGCTTTTATTTGAGAATTGCTATAGTTATGGAAAGCCATCACCGCCAAAATATATGATTGAAATAATATAAGCAGCCTGAAATTAAACCAAGAAAAATTACAGTGAAGCCAACATTCTTGTAAAATATTAATATTAAAGCTCAGATAATACAATCAATATTCAAATAAAACATTGAATGCACACACAAGATAAGGTTCAGCTTAAAAAAGAACTCATTAATTAAACAAGCAATCTTCAAATGAATTAAACTGTATAAACTGTATAGAAAATACTGAAATAAAACTTTGTAAAACCAAACAGACAGAAACTAGCCACATACCAATGAAACTAGCAAACATCATCTTCAATCTAACGGTAAGCTAACCAAACATGTTACAAAGAAAACATAGATATACCAATAAAATCCTCATAAACAAACAGCAACATGGTCACCCTTCGAAAACAAAATATAAGCGTTTTACATGCCTAACCATTACATACTTCCTGAATGACCTTTACTGAAATCAATGGTTCTTACTCAGGGAGAGAATGTTTAACAGAATAATGAAAAAGATATTTACCAGAACCCATACTGATTATGAAACAAGCTCAGCAACACTATTATAAAATCCGGTAAAACACAACTGAGCTGAATTTAATTTCTAAAACAAATGTCGAATCCAGTAGCTAAAGTTACTTTAAAATAGCATGTAAGAGAATAAAAATAAATGTAAAACAAACAAGCAAATAACTAATGAAATATATATAACAGTACAAAAACGGACTGGCAAGTGATCAATTTAGTCGAAAGAACAGAGGGCGCGCATGTGTTAAACAGGGTTTGGTAAGATTACAACCAGAGCATTTAACATATTTCAAAATGGCACTTGACACAGGAGAAAAGACGTTAACGAATACTTTAAGGCTTATCAATGAAGCAGCATACTTGTTAGCACGGACGAGGCTGAAACCGAACACTATTATTAATTAGTTAATTAGTTCATGTTATTATTTAAATATCGTTTATTTTGTTGGCTGTTACTTGTTTACTTCAGTCAACATTGGCATGTTTTTGTGTCTCGTTTATTTATTTGAGAAATGATATTTTTGTCTGAGATTTCTACATATTATTTTGCGAGCGTCTTCGTTTTATTGTAGATTTAATAGATTCATTTGAAATATTCGTATATTATTTCCAGGATATATATTTGTCGGAGATGGTGTTCCATATATAATTTTTTCAGGTTGACAATCAAAATATAGCACAAAAACATGTCCTACATCTAAGTCTCCTTTGAAATCGTCGTTTTCAATATTGATACAAATTGAAAGTGTAATGGATATAATAATTGCATGTTGTCGCTATATTTTGAATTAGTAATAATAATAACCTATACTTTTTAGTCAACGAACATAAATCCGCTACATATTTGTTTTTGGTGTGTTTTGCTCAGAAGGATTACATTCATTTATGAATGTTCCTTTTTGCAAAGTACAGATCTATTGTAATTCTATATTTTAGATCATCTGTATAAATTCTTAAACTCAACATTTTCCTAATTTTCCAATTTGTTTGTTTGGCATATAAATCATTGCTCGTTACTTTAACGCAGTACTGCCCATAATTGTTAGCTGCTAACTGATATATAACTTGATACATGTCATATGCTTAGTAGGTATACACTATGTCCTTCCCCTTATTTTAAACCATACTGTGGGCAAAATTAAAGATTATGATTATACATAATGTAGTATCTTTAATATATCGTGTGCCCAAAACCAGTCAAATATGTTCTATAGTTTCTGATTTCTATCTTTTTTAAATCTGAAGGGAAGATGTATTAATGAATTATTCTATAAAATCAATACCGTATGATGAAGGCGAAATATGATTACGACTAAATTTGTTTCGGCAGAAATTTAGATATAAGATTATTCAAATAACTCTTTGTCGCTTTTAATACTATGTTTCCTAAATGATTGGAGCTTTCTTCAATCCGTAATAACGCAAATTATTATTAAGTAAATTGGTGATCTTGACTAATAAGATGGAATATTAATATTATTATTAGTAGTAGTATGTTGATTCAGAAGAAGTCGATATAAATTATTGCACTGCATGATTGGTTATAAGCCTGATGGATTGCTCACACATACAGAGAAAACGTGTCCTTACTCCACAGAATGCAGAGATGGGTCCATTAATGAGTGCGCACTGATTATTTAGGGTATACACCTCTCCCGCGTCTTTCTTCACATTGTTAATCCATTCCGTATCGTTGTAGAAAACACCCTTATTGGTAACGCAGGTTCTGAAATTCGAATATAGACTTTATCCACTGATTGATACGTACGCAAATGTATAACTACCCAAATTAAACTATATGCAGTTAACTGCCTATCTATATAATTCCATCCGTTTTTCCATCCATCAGTCAAATCTCGAATGCATACATACATACATACATACATACATACATACATACATACATACATACATACATACATACATACATACATACATGCATGCATGCATACATACGTACATACATTCATACATACATACATACATACATACATACATACATACATACATACATACATACATACATACATACATACATACATACATACATACATACATACATACATACATACATAACACTTACAATTCCCATACTGTTGAATCTATCAGGACAGCTATTTCAACCCAGTAGACATATCTTACTTTGTTCTTTATATCTGCGGATTGAATATAATTGAACATGCACCAATTTGTTTTCTTCTTCAGATTTTAATAACTTTTGATGGTAAAATGTCTATCTTAAAAAGGACACATTTAAATATTTTTTTTATAATAGTCTAAATGCAAAATGTTTTTCTTTCGGTAGTTGTTCATGCTAGTAAACTCCCGCATTGCAAACATCTTAGCAATATGACTGACAAATTGCTAAACCTACGTTACAATTCCTAATCAAACAAACAAGCGATACATACATATATACATGCTTATCCTTAGAATATATCGTTACATACTTGTTTTGTAGTATTTTCTTGAATGATTATATTGAGCAGATCGAGAACAACCATGGATTTCTGGATTATTGCTCGTGTTCATTGAATATCTTGTTTTCTGGAGCCATAATGAATTCATCATCAGGGTCACAATCTTTGGCGTCGCGGTCGCCGTCATGGAATGCTCCAAGACTAGAACGAAGAAGCAGTGAAAACAAATTCCTGTATATCGCACACAGTACCCGCTGTAACAGACATACATTCCATTCATTTCTTAATCTATCACGTGAAGTGACGGCATGTTATATACGAACCTTATCATGCGATATGTCATTTTAACCACCAATTTTACGGTAAAATCATTTGTTTTTATAGCATTTCGCTCAAACATTTATTAGAATTCAGCAATGTCAATCCTATATTTTCCGATATTCACATTTAAACATGCATTTGCCAGTCAATAACTTCAGTATGTTATATTACGAACAACTACAATACGTGCTGTCATGCACCTTATTATAGCCTATCACGAACCACAGTTGCTTGTACAGTCGAGTGGTCTGTCAAGAACCTCAGTATATCTTTGTCGCGAACTTCCGTATGCATTACCCACAGTTGGTGTCTTAAGCGGCTTATACATTGTCACAGATGCCATTTAAATAAAATAACACTAAAATCTCTAAGCCTTTCGTAATAAATATATCACGACTTACTTCATAGATCTTCGTTGATAAAAAATAGTTTTTCCCACGATAAACAAAGCCAACAACATGAACAAACGATGAAAAGTAGCTATGATAATAAGTGAGATGTTTATTAGTTCCCTTATTTCCGAGAGGTTTGCTAATCATTTCACTTTCGGGATCGAATCGTACGTGGTCTTGACAGTCCAGGTGATGCCTTGATCTCGGGCTAGAGGTAGTAATACATAATAGGCGGCCACGAACAGTGGTACATCTGGAAATCAGGAAGAACTTTCACGGGGCAGCAAAACAACATTAATCTAGAAAATATAATTACAGGGGATACGTAGAGTTTCAGCAGTCAGCTTACTTGTGTCCAAGTTCGTGTGCTGCATTCGTCAACGTTGTAAAAAAATCACCCATCTCGATGATGGAAATTCTCTTACCGTCTTCACATACGTGGCCTCTGTAGGAGACGCCTATATGTAAACAATAAAAGAAGAAACGATACAATACTTTCATTTAGTTAGGTCGACGTTCACAACATTCACAATCATTTAAAATAAATGCATTGTTAAACTATCCTAAATTAAAAATACCAACCAAAGCTCAGCGAATACAAAACTTATTTTTTGCATGAAAACTAAATGGCTTCTGCTGAATCCAGAATTTCACATTGAAGAAGAAGAAATGGACCTGTTGACACGTTTGTTTTAGGTTGACGTCTGTTGAAGCAATGGCATTTTTGAAAACTCTAGTTCATCAGGCTAGGACACCTGTACGTCTCGGAAGAAAAAAGTTCACTATCAGGAAACTAGCAGGATTATACTTTAAATCGGAATTCTTTTCAATCATTGGTATACTTTACATTTCTCGTAATATACACTTTATGACTTTATGACAATAGCCATATTTTTAAGCCTGATTATGTGTAATTATATAAATTGAAGATCATTTTCAGTCAGATAAAATAATCTGACTCGAAAAGTTTCGTTTGCTGAAGTTTAATATAACTGACGTAATGAATTACTCAACATGACATGCTGTTCATAAAATCTCTAATTCTTTACAGTATTGGCACTGAATAAGAAACACGCTTCCCAATGCTTATACTTTTTTGGAGTTTTGTTAATTAATTTGTTCGAATTATATCAGGTGGTCTAATCACGTATATGAACATCATTCCCGTAAGAACATGCGAGATCGTCAATTTGCATTATTGAGATTAGGTGACATCAATTTTTACGCGTCTAGTTAGGTCGATATATTTGTTTTTCTCCTGCATTTGCATCGTGGTATGCAGAGGTAAACGTATGACTTTCATGTCATTATTTAAAACGTTGATTGCTCACGTCTCACCAAATTACTTGCTGACATCAATCACCAGTGATCGCGAAAAGTTTGACATATTGATCCTTGATATCTGAATGTTGGAAAACGCTTGGTTAATTTGAAAGTGAATAGATTGTCTGAAATGATCAACTCCTTCCATGAAGTAACGATATCCTAAGTCATACTGCCCTTTTAAATATATAGAACAGTTGTATACAAAAATCTAGTTGCACTGTTTCAATTCCTCTTTAAAAACCAATACATTTTTCTCAAATGCTACATACTTATAAAGACTACGTGCAGGTGATCTTTGAGTGGTAACTTATCTTTTACATGTTTGGCTTCATCACGCCATCAGTGTTTTAGTGTCAAAAACTAACAAAAGGATCAGGACAATTCGATATGTGGATATACTGCATAGTCATTAAATCCTACATAAAATATACAGTAATATTCCAACAATCATACTAGTAATAAGACCATCCCATTAAAAAGACTGAGTTAGCATTCAGGCGTTAGCGGACCACATTACAAAGACCACATCAGTTATAAAATAACTGTTATGTAGACTGATATAGTTATAAGTACAGAGGGAGACAGAGACAGAGAATGAGAGAACGAGAGAGTTATAAGGTGCGTATACGTACCGCTATATTCCTTTTTTTTAATACTGCCTTTAAACAGGTCATGCCTAGAATAAAAATCAAAATAAGCTGGTGTTCGTTTACATAACTTATCGTCGTAGTAAAAGAGAGGTTTTATATAAACAAAACTGAATAACCCTGGTGCAATATATTAACCTATTATATTCAAAACAGAAAACACCACCACAAAGTGCGAAGGACCTTTTGATAGAAAATTAACAAATATACATTTAAAATACAATGAATGAATTTTATTTAACTTGGAGGAAGAAAAAGGATTTACTTATTCTTGCATATATGTAACATAGTTTGCTACATGTGATGGTCATTTAGAATAAATGTATCCCATGTGGCATGACATTGACATTATCGTGCAAATGATCGATAGGATCATCATTCACATTGAATCAGAATAAAATTCTTATATCATAAAGTTCACGACATTGCTTGATAGAAGAAAGAAAAGAGAAGGGAATAAGGCACCATGGATATTGGCATGGGATGAAAAAATAGATAGATATGATAGAGATAACCATGGACTTTTCAGACGACCATAAACTCACTCAAATGATTGACGAACAGGGCTTATTATGGGTGATGAGACCCACTATATATATAGCAGTATGAAAGGGTGATACGATATATTGCTGTATGGTGTAGTTTGTCTTTATTCCTCTGCCATTATCATTGTTCTATCACATACGTTCGTTTTCTAAAGTGTTAGGAATACAATTGTGTGTGGCCTGATTGCTTTATGTTAAATACCATATCGTGGTAAAGGATTTACCTCGGTATGTGTATGTTCAATCAACCATAGGCAATGCTCTCTGTGCAGTGAGCATATGATGGTGACGCGTGCACGCTTAAGAACCTGTTCAGGCAGATTTGGTAAATTTGTATTTAGCGTGTTCTGTGTGCTTTGTGTTGCATCTGACTCTTTTGCGTAGTCTGAGTATCGTTAACGCAACTATTATTTTCCTGATATGTCCTGCAAACCATTGTCAGTGAATGCTATACACTGGGACGTGAACATCCTGATAAATGTATTAGCTAATGGGACAAACATCATTCTCAGATTTGTCACTGCCATCAAATGAAAGCAGATATTTAAGAGAAAATCCTAGCCAGATTGTGAAGACCGTTCATTGATGTTCTTGAGTTGGGCGAGTGTGACTTATCACTGTTACACATTAAGCAAAATGCAAATACTTTGTGGTTGTTTGTTTTAGCTTCTGCAAGATTGTGTAACATTCCATATGAACTTGAATATAGGTATATTACTTCACCCTATACGTCAAAACATGCTTCAGCATTAGATATGTGAAAACCACGAACAAGGTACGAATAAAACCTAACAACTGCTGGATATCGCTGCGTATAAAAAATCGGACGATACAACATTATACTCAATAGTGATATACATGTATTCGTCGAACGAGAATAATGCTGGGGAGTTAAATTTTTTATGCTTCCAAGCATATTAAAGACATGCGAAATGGCTCTCTCAGTTCCTTGCATTTCTTATGCAGCTCTATCAGCCACAAAATCACATGGATAGTAGATCTGTCTACTTTGAACCATCATTATGATTTGGGATAGCATCGATTGGCAACGTCTAAGGTCTGATCAAAACTAGTCAAGCAGATACATATGTTGCTTTAGAAATGACACCACAAGCGTTGCTGCTATTTCCATTCATCCCTGTCGCCGTTGTTTTTGTAAAGCGTGATGATGTCGTCTCTTGTATGTGTTAGTGCTAAACAATATCTTTAGAATAGGAATGTGTTGGAAAATGTATGTGTTGGAAAAGATCTGGTTTCTTCTATATGCGATATGTTCTGGTGACAGGATACCATTTCCAAGAGAACTCACATTTGATACACTTCCTAAGGCATCCATCAACTACTTAACAGTTGGATGATATTAACATTCAATTCACATCGGTTGTCGATGGCGTTGAGGTTTATGTCGCCAAGAATGTTTCCGAGAAGTACAGCTCTGAGGAGTGGTCCAATTAACGTTCTCACTGCTTCTCACGATCACTGAAGGTTCATCATGCGTCCTATTTCAAAGAGATTGTCCCTTTTAAAGTTAGATATAATGTCTTCTTCATTCGGTCATATCCTCGTTAGATGCTCCAGACATCAAATTGGGTGTCGATGTCCTGACCTAACTGCAAACATTATTAGTTGCAATAACATCATATCTTGCAGTCTGTTTAACAGTGCTAGAAAAGTGTTCATCGAACCAACCAATGATCTTATTATCACATTATATTATATATCAAGTTCGTCATATCATATGCACCTATTTCTAATTGACTTCGGACCTTCTGGAAGCACCCGTTGCAGGGCATCAGCGTATATATATATATATATATATATATATATATATATATATATATACAGAGATGGTATCTCTAATTCGACTGTGGTGACGAGATTGATGCGGGTATTTCAACCAATTACAAAATGTTTCATTCTTTAGCTGAATTCTGACCTTACTATTTACAAAGGGGATATATATATCTATATATATATATATATATATATATATATATATATATATATATATATATATATATATATATATATATATATATATAAATATATATATAAATATATATATATATATATATATATATATATATATATATTACATTCATCTCTTTAGTAACTAAAACTATTTTGTTCGTTTCTGAGTCTATAAGAATGCTAAAATGTGCACATTCATCAACGTTAGTATTCGGAATATGACGACTCTCTTTTCTCTCTTCTCTCTCTCTCTCTCTCTCTCTCTCTCTCTCTCTCTCTCTATCTCTCTTTTCTTATATCTACGTATTTAGTATATATTATAAAATCCAAGCACTCAATGAATCTGGCAGGGCAGATGCTTGTTTGCAAGGTGGTGTTAAGTTTCATGTCTGGTGGTAGCTGTGCAGCGTAATAATAATAATATATCTTGCAGCATCTGAAGCAAGACCTGTTGACTATTCTAGGTCTAACCAAATTCTTTACTGGTCACAGGTTTACGTCGAACCTATGAGGCATACATGTAATGTGATCTATATTATGAAGGCTTGTTAATTGGTTTAGATAACGTAGAATGCCCAAGCATTATGAATTTTCCGCTTGGAGGTACTGATATAACGCAAGCAAAAGAAGAACCACTGAAGTTAGGAAACATGTCAGTTACCATAAACCTACATTCATTGCTCCGAAGTAGCCCATACAAGTGGTGGTTTTGATCCTTAGTGTTGTGGGAAAATCCAAATTTGTCTTGATCTCCAATAATCATCAAATCATAATACTCCTCATCCCGTTTTTGTATATGTGTTAGGCGCGAGCGAGTATTTGCGTCTCTAACAGCAAAGACAACGTCCATGCAAGGTACAGCAATTTAGTGAGTAAATGGGGGAAACATCCGAAAGCTGATGTTCTGATTTAGAATTGCTAGCAATATACATTTAGAAGGACGAGATCACAACGCCAAAATGTATCTATAGCAACAGAGTAACTGCATCATCGATTGACAAGCGCAATATTCGTGCTTGCAAACAAAAACATTTTTGTTCTGAAAACGCGAATATAGATACATTAAGACAAATGATTGTATGCCGAGTTCATTTTAGTTATATGTTAAACACATACTAGCGATAAGCCAAACGTTCTACTTCCTTAACGCCAATCTATAAACGAGTTCCAAAGTTCATTCAAGACAGGTAGGTGAGGTGGACAAATTATATCGGAATATATTTTGCTTTTGTGAAACCAAAGGTTGTAATAAGATGCCTTCAGTATGATTACGCTCACAATACTCATATATATATACATGCTTAAATGTCTAGTATATGTTTTGTCAAAATTCTGTTTGGTTAATACCTTTAAAAACAGTACATCCCATGGAAAACAACAATCACTCTGGTTTACAAATATGAAACACGTCTGATAACACGTTGCGTTTCTCGCAATTACTAAAACCACGAGGTCTTGAGAAAGTGAGGTGTACAATTGATATCAACTCGTACAGAGTAAACACGTATGATTCAAGAAAGACTGAAATCAGCGAATGCTAGTTGTGTTAAAGAGAGAAAATTCGTTAGAAACGGATGTCATGGATTCGGTTTAACGAGCTTATTGATTGCTGGTGTCAGTGACCAATTTAACTACTTGATTGGATACGATTTGGAGATCTTTAACTGAGATGATATGCAATTGTTGGGCTTGATGAATGGTAAGAAATCTTCATTATAGGATTATATTTTTGTATCTCTTTCGAGTACATTTCAACTGTTTTTACTTGACACGCACCACCTAAGGTTATATAACATGTTTACTGAGAGATAGAATATGAACAGAGTATGTAGGGATTTTAATATTTTGGTCTGAATTATTAAGAAGCATAAAATGAAAAAGGTTATATAGATTTAAATAAAAATCATAAAGACAATGCAGATTAGTTGAATAACCATCAATAATAATAATAATAATAATAATAATAATAATAATAATAATAATAATAATAATAATAATAATAACAATGATAAGCATATAAACTTGACATCGAAATATAAGAATAAAACGAATCCTGACATATATCATACGAGTTCTTAATCAATTGCTATTTATTGGAATATTCAAGTGACGGCTACTAAAATTAACAAACAGCAACTAAAAGAAAACCAATGTCAAAAAAACCAGCGTGATCCATTAAGTTCTTACATCGGATGTCCCAATACGGTGTGACTAAGGGCACGTCTATTTTTTTACATTGTTAGGTTCATGGGTAATTTCACTACGTAATTGTTGTAAAATAGCCTATTTTATAACTCCATAATTAAAAATGCAATCCGCCGTTTCAACAGAAAATCTATTTATAACGATGTGTCATAATTTTAAATTTAGGGAATAACATTCTAGTTAGTAATACTGGTTAGTTTAGTGTTAGTGATTGGTTACGTCCTGGTTTCAGATTGGAAACATGATTACAAGCTCATCAGAAGATCGATTCTTTTTTATTATTTTACACAGCCTCAAAAACTCGCAAACACCAAACTAAAACTTGAGTCGACAAGGATACTTAAATTACATTGCTAGTGTGTATTATACAATCATTGTGAATACTAGGAAAAGAGAATGAAGCTGTAATTTGCTTTCTGATTTCTTGGGTGAGCGCCTTTTGGAAATTTAATGATGAAATATAACTTAAGTGCATTTCCGTAAAATATATCAAATTACCTACGACTTTTTTGTGTCTGCTATGTTCCTGTTTTGCTTTTTACATTAAGAATATAAAAGGCATTCATTTAAAGCAGCATACAGAAACAAATACTAACTGCATTAAATGTTTGTGAAATCTTGCTTCCGTACAAAACCGGTAAGAAACCATTGCATGATATGTGCGAACAGTTTTTAAGAATGTTTAAACACTACAATGTTATGATCGCAAGGAATATATTTTGGAGAAAAGAGTATGTATATTATTTGTAGTACATGGTTTGCCACACCGCTAATTTACAGTACTGTATTGCAGTGAGAAAACGAGAAATATTTATATTTGCTGATGGCTGTCACGTGTTTAAAAAATTATAATATGAGTCATATGAGCATACACGCTCGTACTGATATAATTGAACTGCTCTACCCGCTTTACTTACACGTACCTCGTAAAGAGCATTGCGTGGTCGTATTTTATTTCTGATTTTGAACCGATGGTCCTGTCCCATTGTTTTAGATCTTTAAGAAACTGGTGGGAGTCAATGTAAGTTCTTCCTTTATGCATCCTTCTTTAGA